>CAUYSK010027565.1:0-34234 GCA_963575035.1 Avahi laniger | reverse complement strand
TAGAAAGAAATTAATTGGACAGCTAAAAATATACAGAAAAAATTAGCCAGGCATGGTGGCGCATGCCTGTAGTCCCAGCTACTCGGGAGGCTGAGGCAGTAGGATCGCTTGAGCCCAGGAGTCTGAGGTTGCTGTGAGCTAGGCTGACACCACGGCACTCACTCTAGCCAGGGCAACACAGTGAGACTCTGTCTCAAAAAAAAAAAAATCTATGATCATACTGGGCAGTCGTAACATAGCTATTGCATTAACCCAATGTTTTGCAAATTTGAGCAATATTCTAACCCTATTTAAGGAAAAATAAAATCTACAGACTCATGGTGCTGTTACATTAGTTTAGTTATAATATTACTTAAATATGTACAAACATAAGCATAGGCTATATATGCTTATAGGTCTTGCCCATTTATATAAGCAAAAGCAAAAAACTTAATACAACTAAATTATGTATTTAATTCAAACTAACAAAATAAATAACATAAAATAACATGTACCAGATGTTATTTTAATAGAGCTAAATTGCTGCTTTAAATATGAATACGGTATTTATCGCTGTGTCATGGGTTCTTCTAAGTTCATCATCCATATGCACCATGTGTTGCATGGGGAACAAATTCACCCATCTCTGTGAATTTGAAATACAGGGAAACCTTTTTTCAGATAGCAAGATTTGTTATCATATGAGCATGATTTAGCCAGAATGCATCATTTACCTACTGAGCCTGCCACCTGTTCTTTTTATATTAGTCTCTAACAAATAAGACAGTACTTCATGATGCCAAAGAGATCAAAAATGCAAGCAAGAATTTGGTCTTTAGAATTTTAATTTAGAAGTATGTTCTGAGGATAGTTTGTGCTGCACACCCGAGTTGACTGGTGACACTGTCAAGTCCTTAGATCCCTGAGAGGCTTCCCTGGAGGAGATGACTCTTTTATCCAAGCAAGATATGCACTTGTTTAGAATCACAGAAATGAAAAGCACCTTTTCCCGGATTTTCTTTGCAAAGTAGAACAAATACTAAGTGAATAAAGATGGTTATTGGAGAAATAGTACAGTTGACATGGTGACACGATCTCATTCTAGTTCTCACAGCTTGTAGGGTGAGGTCTGTGGTAATTGTAACTATACTGAAAAGCACTTTGTTCTAATTTTATAAAACAAGACTGTTGAATTTGTTAAAATAATCAATACTTAAAATTGTCTGTGCAACACCAACAAACTGCCCCAATATTTTACCCTGTAACTGTGATGGGATCCTTGGGCTTTTCCTCAGGTTTGCACAGCTGGAAATGCCTAATAGTAACTGAGAAGGTGCATGTTTATCAGTGCATGGGGTGGAGGGGCACCAGCTAGTTCTCCAGTGATGGGAGTTCACAAAGAGTCTGGTCCTAGAATGGGAAAACTGGTAACAATATGTGTTTTTGTTTTTTTGTTTGTTTAAGAGACAGGGTCTCACTCTGTTACCCAGGCTGGAGTGCAGTGGTGCAATCATAGCTCACTGCAGCCTCAAACTCCTGGGATCAAGTGATCCTCCTGCCTCTGCGTCCTGAGTATGTGGGACCACAGAGCTTGCCACCATGCCCAGATAATTTTTTTGTAGAGACAGTGTGTGTCTGGTACTTCTGGCCTCAAGTGATCCTCCTGCCTTGGCGTCCCAAAGTGCTGGGATTACAGGCTTAAGCCATTGTGCTTGG
Organism: Avahi laniger; assembly: GCA_963575035.1. NCBI lineage: Eukaryota > Metazoa > Chordata > Mammalia > Primates > Indriidae > Avahi > Avahi laniger. Next base: position 32,539 of record CAUYSK010027565.1, on the reverse strand, counting down.
TCCAATATGTCACTTAAAAGCAGGGTAAGAACATAGGAGAATTTGGCATCTGCATAAAAACTGTAAGGTAATTTTTTAGAAGGAAATAATGGTTGACAAAGCAGGGGCAGTTGATTAATGTCATAACTTGATCAGGCTTAGGTGTAAGTGATGTTGGCCATCTCTCCATAATACAGAGAGGTGGTGCCCAGAGGGAGGAGTCCAGGAAGGGGGACCATGAAGATAGTCTGGACCAACAAGCTGGCCCCTTATGGATCAGCCACCTGGACAGTTTAGAGTTTGCCTTCCAGAGGGGCATCAGGAACATTGAGCTGACTAATCAGGCCTTCCTGGCCAAGGAGTTGCACCCAAGAAGGAGACGCATAGTCCCTGCTAGAGGGATGCATCTATCTGTAAGGGGTGAATGCGTGAAGATGACCGCAACATGGCAGCAAATCCTCTTGGGTTAAGAGAAAAAGGAAAGGGACAGAGTAAAAGTAAAAATACCAGAGACTACGACAAATGTGTTATATTAACTACCTCATTTGATTCTCGCAACAACACTTAAGGGAGGTATTATTCTGTCTGTTTTGTAGGTGAGGAAGCTAAAGGTTGAGTTCCACAAGCTCATACAGCTAATAACTGCCAATATTATGATGAGCACTGAGGGAGCTTAAACCTAGCCCAGTCATCTTTCAGCTAGGCTACCTTTCTCCCCTCCTCCCTCCGCTTCCCTGCCTCTCCTCCCCCTCCTCCTTCCCCTTCTTCATATTAGCAAGGAACTTACTATAACATAGGGATCCTCTCTTTTCACTTCTTAGTAATTTGGAAGTCCCCCCTCCCCAACAGATTATTATTTCTACCTAAATATATGCCCTAGCGGGTTTCGTATCTTACATTTGCTTCTCTATGTGTAAAATTAGAGGGTTGAAGGAGAGATTCTAAGATCTTTTCTAGCACCAACATTACACAACTATAGAAAGTCAATTGAACCAAGTATAATTAACAAGTAGGATAAACCCAACACAGGGTGTGTTTTATTCAGGTGTTCTGGGGCAGGTGCAGCTAGGAAGTGGTCTGGGTTCCTGCCCTGCGCTTGTTCCAGGCTCTTCCCTTTTGGGGCTTTCTTTTTCTACCCTTTTGTTCTATCAGTTGCTCTTCTCTTCTCAGCAACTTAGTCCTTTTATTTTGCCCTTAGCTTCTTATTCCTCTCCTCTAGTCATCAGACTTTCTCTTCAGAGCCCCATGTCCTCAGAGCTAGACGAGGCTGCCCACCCCCAGTGCAGGCTGAGTTGCACTTAGGAATACTCCCAAGGGGTTTAGGACTGTAGGTAACCTCACGGGTGGTCGGAATCTGAAGAAAACACCGGAATTCAAAGAGGCAAAGCTAATCATGGGTATTTTGAAACTATGATTGATCCAGTATGGATTCTCCATGTTCGTAGGGAAATTTCTAGACTCCTCCAGTCATTCAAAGTGGCCTATTTGAGGCTAGCCCCCTAGGGCACAGTGGCTCAAAGTGTGGTTCCCCAACCATCCTGATCTAAAGCTACAGCTTCCTGGGCCCCACCAGACCTATTAAATCTGAATATCTGAGGACTGGCAGGCAATCCTAATTTAAGATATGTTCCCCTGGTGACTCTTAAGCTCATTGAATTGTGAGGAACTCTGCCTTTGTGCTATTTATTCTCTAAGAGTTTCATGTGTTATTATTTTTTGTTTCTTTAATTCTATTACAAAGAATTTTATTTATATCTCTCTTTAGCTTGCACAAGAATACTAGACATTTGACTGAAGAATTCAGCAAATATTCCAGTCTCTATACAAGCCACAGATTTATACTTTGTTGACCTGAAAAAGATAAAAAAAGGTAAATTCCCTAACCTTCCCCCCTCACCTTCCCTTAAATGCTTCTATGTGGGGTTTGCCTATTCATAGTCAATACCAAGGGTAAAGCTGAGGAGTGTCTTAATTTTTAAAAAATTTAAAAAATTTTTTTGATTTAAAAAAAAAATTTTTTTTGGAGATGGGCGCCCCACCATGTTGCCTAGCCTGGTCTCCACATCCTGGCCTCATGTGATCCTCCTGCCTCAGTCTCCCAAATTGTTGAGATTACAGGCATAAGCCATCACAGCTGGCTTTGATTTTTTAAAAATACATTATGTATTTCGTGTTGTTTAAAGAGCAACTGCATTTCTATAGTCTTGCAAAAAGTTTAGTAGTGAATGTTTTCTTTGTGGCTCTTATGAGGATGCAGTTTCTTGTATAGGAACAATATTTGGTGAATCGTGTCTATATATTATATATACATACATATGCATTCATCTTTATATATGATCCTATATATACATTACTCATAATTTTCTCCTATGTCAAGGGCTTTCTCTCCTACAGTGACACCAATTCAATTTTCTTTAATTTTCTCTGTTCTACAGTGACTGTAGGACAATCCCTACTTTGGGTTAATAGTAGACCCCAGGCCACGTTCCTATCACTTTCTTCAAATTCTGTGCAGTGACCTTTGGGATGGGCAGACAAACTCCACTGAGCATTGTCATGACGGGCCTCTCACTTCCTGGCAGCCTGTCTCCACCGTCCCTCATCTAGATCCTCAGGATGCGAAGGAAAATCACATTGTCTGTTCTGTGGAAATATAGCTCTCTGTGGTCAGCATCTCCTACCAAATATGGTTTCCCCACTTAACAAACAAAGTGAGAGCGGAGCCAGTTTGGGACCTGGGGTCATTCTGCAGTCCCCGCCTGACAGGAGAAGGGCTAGAAATAGATAGGGCACAGGCCCACCAGTAATTTGCCACAAGGTGCTGTGGCCTATGTGCAGGGTGAGTCACTTCTATGCAGAAGGTGGCTGTTGTCCTCTGTGCCCCATCCCTTATAGTCCTGGGGGAGACATAACTGAACATGCTTTCAGATCTTAAAAATCCAGAAACTGTAGGACCCAAAACATCTGTGTTTTTCAAAAATTTTGAGCAAATAAATATTTGTGTTGCATTTCAAATTTTACAAAGTGCTTTACACTTACATCATTTTAAGTGACAAAGCCTCAGACACTCCAGTGTGGCCTTATTTGTTTTAAAGGAGGAAATCTGAGTTTCCATCAACTCAACCAGGTACAGGGGGGATGAGTAACTTTAAATGTCTGTAGAATTATTAGTTAAAAGAAACTTCTACCTCCCTTTATGCAGGCAGGCCCAGGTAGCACTTGATCTGTTCTTTTTTTTTTCTTCTTTTTTTCTTTTTTTTGAGACAGAGTCTTACTGTGTTGCCCGGGCTAGAGTGCTGTGACATCAGCCTAGCTCACAGCAACCTCAAACTCCTGGGCTCACGCGATCCTACTGCCTCAGCTTCCCGAGTAGCTGGGACTACAGGCATGCACTACCATGCCAGGCTAATTTTTGTTTTCTATGTATTTTTAGTTGTCCAGATAATTTCTTTCTATTTTTTAGTAGAGACGGGTTCTCGCTCTTGCTCAGGCTGGTCTTGAACTCCTGAGCTCAAGCCATCCTCCCCCCTCGGCCTCCCAGAGTGCTAGGATTACAGGCCTGAGCCACCACACTGGCCTTGATCTGTTCTTTTCTTATGGCATTTATCTGAGATCTTGCATATATTTACTTGTTTACATGCCTTATCTCATCTACCAGATTCTAAGTTCTTTGATGGTAAGATCGCTATCAGATTTATCTTTGCATCACCCAGGGTGCCAGCAGACCTGGCAGACTCCAAATTGGGGTTTGTTAAATGAATGAAGGAATCAAATGAATGAATAAATCATACTCATTTCAAGTTAATCATTTGAATTTTATTTGGCTTATATGTAGAAAATCATCAAAAGGAAGGAAGCTGAGTTGGACACTTTATAAGGAAGACTGTCTTTGGGGACATCCTCCTACCCACCCATAGCACTTAGGGATGGAGGAGCCTTTGACTTTATAACTAACAAAAGCCTAGTGAATTCTTTCTGAAAAATTCATTTCAGGCCCCTAGTGGCTTAATCTTTACTGCCTCTAAATTAACTCTCGAATATTAATATTAAGTCTGCAATAAGCCAGAGCTCACTTATCAATCATCCCTTACTCTTTATTTATACAAACTAGGAATTTAGCTTGCTGTTTTTTCTTTCTCCTCCCACGTGTGATTGTAAAAGAATCACAGGAACAGACAGGGAATGAAATGTGTAAATCAGAAAAATGCACACACAGCACAAGCTCATTTCTTCCCAGATACATATTGGCCCTCAAGCTGGAAACAGGCTCTATAACAGATGTGTGTTTGTGTGCATATATTGGAAAATAGAAAAATAAGGTCAGCGCAAACACTACTTGCAATATGAACCAATATAAAATGGAATTTCAAGTTTTTTCTTAATATTAAAAAAGACTCTAATAAAATTATGTAGAATAAATATACCGTTGGAACTAGAACCGAAAAATCAGCAATGTCAGCAAACTGAGATGGGCTGAGTTTGGGGCGGGGGGGGGGGCAGAAGAGGATTGATTTTTAAAAAAAAAATCACCCTAACTAGAGACCAGGTTTGCCTAGGCGGGCGTGACTCTCTTTTTCCGACGATGTGGATAAAGGGAATTGTGTTTGCGCGAGGCATCCATTCTAGCTGCGGGCTCTCAGCTCCGGCACGCACAGTTCAGTCCGGGAGCCGAGCCCGGTGCACCTCCCCCGGCCACCAGCGCGCCGAGGCCGGCAGCTGCGGGCTGGGAGGGCGCGCAGGGCCGGCGCTGATTGACGGGGCGCGGAGTCAGGTGACCCGGGGCGCCAAGTTCCCGGAGCGGGGCCCGTGGTGGCCGCAGAGGCCCCGCCGAGGCCGAGCCCCGAGCGGAAAGGGGCTGATCTCCGGGAACAAAGTTGCTGGGCCGGCGGCAGCGGGCGGGAGAGGCGAAGGGAGCGGGAGCGCGGGAGCGGCGCCGGCGGGCCAGACCTGCCAGGCCTCCTCCTCGGGAGAGCGATCGCCCGCTGCCCGGACCTGAGCTTCTTCCCAGGGGGGCGGTGGCGCGAGACCGATCGGTCCTGCGCCGCACCCTCCCTCCGGTGCCTCCTGCGCTCTTTTCCAACAAAGGGGCAGGCCCGCGGCGGGGAGGAGGAGGAGGAGCCGCCGGAGGAGCGAGCGGCTCTCGCGCACAAAGTTGTGGAGTCGCCTTCGCTCGGAGGAGGGGAGCGGGCAGCCGCAGCGGGCCGCGGGCTTTCTCCCGCCGAGGGGCGAGGAGGAGCCTCAGGCTCCTGAAGCCGATTGGGGAATCACGGGGAGCGGTGCCCCCCTTCTTTTGGGTCATTTCTGCAGACGGAAAACTCTAGCGTTTGGCAAACTTGGTGCCTGCGCTCCCGCTCCAGGTTTGCGCTTTGACTGTTTTGTTTTTGGAGGAACTACCAGGCAGGAAGATTGCACAAGTCAGGGGCGTTTTCAGTAGGGTGTCAAAAAAAAATTTTTTTTTTCTTTCGGATCTTGTCTGTTTCTCCACGTTTCATTTTTTTTTTTTAAACATCCCTCCACTAAACTCACATCGCACACACCCCCGCGACAACTGCGACCCAAACAAGTCCGGCGGAGCCCTCGGCCGGGTGCGGGCGCGGCGGCCAGCGGGTGAGCAGGTAAGCCCGTGCATTGCTGAAGCCCAGGGCTGGGAAGTGTGACCACAGTCCCGGAGGGAATGGGCGGAGGCCGGGAGGAGGATGGATCTTTCTGCGGCTCTTCCGCCCTCGAGCGGCGTCCCTGGCTCCTCAAGTCTCTGAGCCGAGGATGTAACCAACTTTTGCGTGCACTTTCCTCGGAACCTCAGTTGAGCTCCCTGCGGCGGGAGAGAGAATGCCAGAAGCGTGGAGGGAGCTCCGGCCGGGAGGTCCTAGGAATTTGTACTAATTGCTAACGACCCAGACTTTCCGGACTGGTTCTGTGCTGCCTCCTTGCTCCCCCGGTCCTCCTCCCCGCCGGGGCCAGAGGGTCGCGCGTCTGTACATCGCGCAGTGCAGGGCGCTGGGCCAGTGATCTCCAAGAGGGGACGTGGCCTCTTAGCAGAGCCTGTCATACACATTCGGGCCCCGGGAAGGCGGGGCCCTGGTGGTGTCCACAAGGAGAGGGTGGGCAGAGGGTGGCTGTGTGGTCCGCGGGCCGTGGAACGCTTTCCAGCTGGCCGCCCCACAGGGAACGTGCTCGACCTCTGGGTGGTTGCTGCTCACGAGGGTGGGGCTCCGGAGAGTGTGGCGCGATCACTAGCTCCCTGCCAGCGGCCCTGGAGAGGCTGAGGGGACGGGATAGGGGTGGGTGCCCCATTGGTGTGTAGTCCTGCGAAGTCTACTCTTCCCGTTTTCCGGACTCTTGGAATCTCTTGCTGCAACTGACAAGGTAATTTATGCCCCCCCCTCTGGCCCGGGGTCCAAGGCTCTGGTTGCCCAAGGCCACATACAAAACCAACAAAGCACCAATTGTAGGCTGTGCAACTTTCAGATGGCGCGCTGTTAAAAGAGATTTTTTTTTCAAGCCCCAGATTACGAAAGGGACTTGTTCCAGGGTTGTTTCAAGGGGAGGAGAAAACGTGCGTGACCTCCGAGAGTCTTGGGACTCGCACTTCGTTTTACAGTGAACTGGAGTGCCCTGGGTATAACTCCATGGCCCCGCTCTCTGTGGTGTCCGGGGAGGGCCTCCTCTTTCCCAGGCTTCGGGTCACCTGGGTCACGGGGCCTCGCAGGTCAGTTCCCCATGCCGCGCTTGCGAGGGGCAGTGCACCGATCACCGTGGTCAGAGCGCCCCGAGTTCGAGGGGAGGCCGGATTCCTTGGCGCATCGGGGGCCCGCAGCGGCGGCCTCATCCATTCCTCTGGAACTTGCGCCGGTCTCAGGCGGTCGGGCTGGCGCCTCCGGGTTGGTTGCGGGTGGACGTGGGGTGCGGACGCAGCCTGAGGATAGCGCAGGGTCAGGCGAGAGCTGGAGGAATGCGAAGCTCGTGGGTACTTCAGCGACCAGGGCCAGGGTTGACATGGAGCCATTCCCCGCCCCTTTTACCAGCATTTATAGGACCGATGAGACAGCTCTTTAACTCTCCTATGGGTGTTTACCTAAAATTTATTGTCCCTGTAAACAGTATTAACCACGGTAGTATTAACCTTCCCTGGAGCGCTTCCGTGTGTGAATGGCAGTTTTTGACACTCGGCAATTTCTTTTACTGTGTTTCAAGCAGAGTGGCAAACTCTTGTCTCCTTGCCTTTCCTTTCCCCATTCCTAGGTTTTAGTTCTTATAGTAAAAATATAGTTTTTGCCCAAGGATTTAAGCACATTTCCATCATAATGTACATTGTTGAATATATATATATAGTGTAATTCTTAAAATTTTAAAAAATTAAAACATTAGTTTTGCCTTAAGGCTATCCTCTGCCTTTTCACCTAAGGTTTATTGCTACGCATTCTGGTCCCTATGATAGCCAGAAGTGTTCCTAAGGAAGAGTTGGTGAATATGGAGTCGAGTGAGTTGATTTGAGTGAGAAACAGCTGGCTAACTTTACAGAGCATCATTTTGAGGGAAGGGAAATCTAGGGCAGTGGTAACAATCGCTTACAATTGTATAGGGCTTAAAGCTTCTAAAGCAGTTTTTCATTCATTTATTCTCAGTTTCTCACCTAGAGTTTGTGGGAGATGGCATTCCCTCCCTCCGTTTCCTGGGTGTGGAAGTGGAGGGTCACATTAGGACACATGTTAGCGTGAAACTTTGATTGTCTCCTGACAACCAATGATAAGTTGCTGCAACATTTGGCGACTTAGAAGGAGGCATCCTGTGCCTTATGTTATTCAAACTGGAGTCTTCTGGCCACTAGTGGCAACAAGTGACGTCAGAGGCTGTCATTGTTTAAATGGCCTTCTGTTATTCTCCTGTCTCCTTGTTTTTTCCTTGTCCTCTGATCACCTTTTCTGCTGAATGTTTGTAGCATATAAGGGATTTTCATTATCAAAAAGAGAAAATTTGAAAATTATCTTAAGGAGAGTGGCAGGTAAAACATTATTACGAAGAAGTATTACTGATCACGTGAGAATGAAATAAAATCCTGTGTCAACAGTTTTCTCTTTTGTGGAGTGTAAAAGGCTTTGGGCAGCATTGCAGTGGAGACCCTTGGCTAAGACCTATTAGGCTTAGACTTATCTCTCAGAGGGAATACACAGTAGTTTTTTCCAGGAAAGAGAATTTTCCTTGGGTAAACTTGATTTTCCATAATAAAATTTTGTATATATTCTTCTGAACAAAGTTTTCGGTTCTTGAATATAGTGAAATACATTTAAAGAACTTAGCAAATCTTTTACAGTTATGTACCTGAACAAAGGAACTTAATCATATAATAATCCATAAATTCTTAACAGTAGTTGAGCCATATAAAAAATGAAAAAAGGTTTTTATACTCTCATAAAATCTGTCAGATTGATGATCCAGTCCTATATATCCAACTGCCCTTTTGTCATCTCCACTTATATGTATCTCAGAGGTACCTCCGACGCAGCAAGTCCAAACCACATTCACAATTTCTTTCTCCCAGTTAGCCAGCTTCCAGTTTCCCCAGCTCGGTGAATGACTCACCCTGTAGCTAATCGCCTAAGCCAAAACTGGGGAGTCATTCTGCATGTTAGGATCCTGAAGCTCTGATATCCAGTCAGTTCCCAAATCCTATTGCCTTTTTTTTATCGAATATCTAAATATCTAATATCTAAATATCCCACATATTCAACCATTTCTTCCCATCTACCCTTGTTTAGGTCACACAAGGGTGGTGCCTGCAATATTACAAGAGAAAGAGCAGCACAGTAAGCACCCTTTGAACTTGTTTCCTCACTTCACAATATTTACTTCATATCTCTTTCTCCCTCTCCCCTACCCCATCTCTCTCTTGCTGTGTCTGTATGCATATAATGCCTAGGTACATGCATCAGCATAAATATGTACATAGATAGGTCTGGATAGATGTATGCTGCCCTGATCGAACTTCAGTTAGAGATGTTATCACACTTCATTGCTAAAAATTCTGTCACGTGTCTCTTACAATCAAAAACATTTTCCTGCATAACAATACCATTAGCTAATGTTAAAGAGACTTACCACTGGTACAATATTATCTAAAATACAGTCCAAATTCAGATTTTTCAAATGATCCTCAAAATGTTTTATTTTAAAATTCTGAATTTAATCAAGTATTACATTTGGTTGTCATGTCTATTTAGTCTCCTTTAATCCACAAGATTCTCTCCCTTCTAGGTAATTTTGGTTTTCATAATACTGACAATTTTGAAGAGACCCAGGCCATTTGTTTTGAAAACTACCCACAGTTTAGATTTGTCTGTTCATGATAAGCTTCACGTTTAACATTTTGGCAAGGATATAGATGATGTAGCATATATTCCATTGCATCACATGATGTCCATTATTGGTTATAGGAAATTTGATCACTTGGTTAAGCTTAGGAATTTCCCCCCAATATATTATTATGAAAAATTTTCAAACACACAAAAGAAAATGAAAAGAAAGTTTCATTCACATCCATATATGCATGGCCTGGCTCCTTCATTAGCATTTGTTATATTCTGCCATAGTCTTCACTCACTGTCCACGTGTTACTTTGGTCTTCCTATAAGCCACAGTTATTTATTTATTTATTTTTTTTGAGATAGAGTCTCCCTGTGTCACCCTGGCTAGATAGAGTGCAGTGGCGTCATCATAGTTCACTGCAACCTCAAACTCCTGGGCTCAAGAGGTCCTCCTGCCTCAGCTTCCCAATAGCTGGGACTACAGGTGTGCACTACTACAGTATTTTTTGTAGGGATGGGGTCTCACTCTTGCTCAGTGCTGATCTCCAACTCCTGATCTCAAATGATTCTCCCTCCTCCCAGAGTGCTAGAATTACAGGTGTGAGCCACCATGCCTGGTTCACAATGATCTTTTAAAAAGGCCAATCTGGTCATGTCAATTCCCTGCTTAAAACCATCTGCTGGCTCCCTATTGCTCTTCAGACGAAGATCAAAAGCCATAGCATGGTCTCCAAGGCCCTGTCCCTGGCCTTGCCTACCTACCTCACCTAGTTTAACAAATATACTTGTTCCCTGGATGTCTTTTATCCAGAAACACTGGCCTGAGCTCAGCTCTTTGACTGCTCCATCATTCTTTCTGCCAGTTCACATGGGAAGCTCTTACCTTTTCTCTTTCCACTTCCCTTTTTGGCTAATTAAATTCTTGTCGTCCTTGCAGGATTGGCTCAAGTGTCACTTCTTTAAGAAAGCCTTCTCTAATTGCCCAAGGCAGGTCAGATTTCTCTGCTGTATCCTCTTATTACTCCACGCCTCTCCTTTGTGCGTTTGCAGTCTATCAGTATTGTAATAAAGTAATTCATTATATAATTAATTATTTGGTGTCTGTAAGCTCCATCATGGCAGAGGCTATATCTCTTTTTGAGGGTCATATCCCCATTGCCTGAATCGGTGCTTTACCCATGGTAGTCACTCAATAAATATTTGCTGAATGAGGCCAGGTGCTGTGGCTCACTTCTAAAATCTCAGCACTCTGAGAGGCTGAGGCAGGAGGATCGCTTGAGGCCACGATTTTGAGATCGGCCTGGGCAATGTAATGAGATCATGTCTCTAAAAAAAAAAAAAAGAAGAAAAATTAGGTGGGGGTGGTGATAGTGCACACCTGTAGTCCCAGCTACTCAGGAGCCTGAGGAAGATTGCTTGAGCCCAGGAGTTCAAGGCTGCAGTGAGCTATGATTGGCCACTGTACTCCAACCTGGGCAACAGAACAAGACCTTGTCTCTAAAAAAAAAGAAAAATTGCTGAATGAATAATTACTATATGTAACTATATATAAAAAATATAAATATGTTTTTTCAAGTCAATACTTTCTCTTTTCTTTTTAGATATTGATGTCAAGCCAAATCACTGTGGAAAGTTGAAAGCCTTAAAAAGAGCACTTGGTGAAGTTTTTGGATTACACTGAAAGTCAGCCAAGATGGCCAAGTATGGAGAACACGAAGCCAGGCCTGACAATGGGCAGAACGAGTTCAGTGACATCATTAAGTCCAGATCTGGTAGGTAATGGAAGCTCAAGACAATTATGGATTTTTATGTATAAACTATTTAGAAGACATAGGTTTCTTCGTTGTTTTGTATTATTATTATGAGACAAACTTCTTTTGGGAAACTTAATTCTGACAAATGACTCTTATTTTGTAAAATTAATAAAATGTCTCTGTGTCCTATCTTACTTTCTCAACCCAATTTTGTCTCATTGTATGTTGGCTGGCTTTGCTTAGTGAAACTGCTACTTGCAGCTGAATGCTGTTCATTTACAAGACCACCCCATTAAAATACAAAAATACAGCTGAGCATTTTTTTGATCTATTTTCTGAAAATTGAAGGGATTGTATGCGTAAAGTAGGAAGTACCATAGTTTCTGGCAGGAAGGGTCGTCTCATGGTTTGATCCTGTTACCATATATCCTCACCCCCATCCCTGTTGGTGGCCATTGCTAGGCCAATTGTTGTCCTGCCTAGAGACTTCTTATGAACCTTCGCAAGGTGAAGTTTTCACCTAGATAATCTAGTAAATTAGGCTAAAATGGATTAATGGTTTTCATATGAACATTTAAATTGGGGACCGCAGGATACTACCCCCTCTTCCAGTCTTTATATTAATATAACCAAGTGTGTCTTAACTCTGGCTGTGCAAATGAATCAACTGGGGAGTTTTTAAAAATGCAGATGCCTTGGCTCTACTCCAGACCGATTGAATAAAAATTTCTGTATTTTTAAAAAGCTTCAAATATAATTCTGAGACAGGCTCAAAGGGGAGATATTTTTGAGCAGGCAGGGCTTTTCTGAGCTTTGAAAATTACACAGAACTCCACTGTGGGTGTGAGCACTATACTTAAGTAACTTTGAGAGTTACTTCGAGGTACAAAATTACATCCAATGTCACTTTAAAAATAAAAAAGGAAGCCAAAGCCTGTTTCTGCTGTGTGAACCATCTTTATAGTATAGTAGGAGCTTATTTCTCATTATTTGAAACTGCAGAAATATGTACTGAAAATAAGACCTAAATTAATTGTCTTTGAATACACATTTGCATCATCTTACTGGTGTTGGCTGTTTGGTAGAGACATTGGTTATTACGTACTTGGCCCTAAATATGTAGTGACTATTGTGTAGCTTGAAGAATCTTTTGGAGGGACAGCTTGATATCCCATCACCCGCCATGTATTGGGGGTTGGTTAGGTCATTATTTCCCAGAGCATTTTGAAAGTATGCTTTCAGAATGTTCTCTTTCTCTAAAATTCTTTTTGTTTTAAATGTCTTATTAGTATAAAGCACTATATAAATATAAAGGATTATTAATATCCTCTTAAGAGTATAGAATGTATATTCAGAAATATGTAAATATAACAAAGAGGAAAATGAAAGAGAGACAGTTCAATGTCTCCATAATGGTCATGTTCTATAAATTGCAAGGAGTTATATTCTCAAATAGCTTTCTGAGTCAACCTCCATTATACTAAGACCTTTGATATTTATAACTTGTACTTTAGTAATGTCCATAAAAGAGTAATTATATAAGTTCAAAAATGCTGTGTATATATGATGAGTGCATAAACTTACAAATTATTCTTGAAATTTAAAATTATCATTTAATACGGCTGACAAATCTCATATACTGCGGGGAGACAGTTTGCTATCTTTTTAACAAGTGCATATCAATTGGCCAAGTAATTCTATTTCTAGAATTTTTTCCCTAGGCAGCACATAAAAACGTACACATGCAAGAAGATGATCACAATATCATTTATAATAGAAAAAACTGGAAACACCATAAAAATCCAATTTTGGCGATTGGTTCGGTCATTATTTCCCAAAGTATTTTAAAAAGATCACAAGTTCTAGGATTGTTAATGTGTGACTGAAAACATGTCATGGTCAAACAGCTTCAGGAAATAGTGGTTTCAGCCTACTCTGTTATGTTACTGTGGTGCATCTAACAGATCATTTAGTATCTCAGTGGAGCTAATTAGAGTATATCTATAAAGTAGAAGATTATGCATTTATAAAAAGTGATATGGATGGGTATATATATGGATATAGAAATATGTTCTTGATATAGTAAATAAAATATGTTATACCAAGCCATTTATGTGAAAAATATTTTTAAAAAAATTAATGAAGTATTCCTTAAAATATTAGTAGTGGTCATGTATTTTGAGATTATTTTTCTCTTTTTGCCCATATGCATTTTCTAAAACTCTTTATTGAACCTATATTACTAAGTTTTTTTTTTTTTTTTTGAGACATAATCTCAAAAGCTAGAGTGTGAAGTGGCATCCTCGTAGTTCTTAGCAACCTCAAACTCTGGGCTCAAGCGATCCTCCTGCCTTAGCCTTCCGAATAGCTGGGACTATAGGCACTCGCCAGGATACCTGGCTAATTTTTCTGTTTTTGGTAGAGACAGGGTCTCGCTCTTGCTCAGCCTGATCTCGAACTCCTGAGCTCAAGCGATTCTCCTGCTTCGGCTTCTCAGAGTGCTAGGATTACAGGCATGAGCCACTGTGTCCAGCCCTGTATTACTTTCTTTTTTTTTTTGGTGGCACCTGCTTCAAAACACAATGAAAATTTAGCTGGTGCATAGCTGAGATATAAATCGCATTCTTTGAGCTGGATTACGCTGCAAAAGCCAGTAGATAAATCTGGATTCGAATGGGCCTATTAGCTCCAATCTTGCTTTCTTGAAGGCACTTTTTTGATTATTTTAAGGTAAATGCTTAGTATACAGTGGTAATAGCTCATGGTACTCCAACATTTATATATTTTTAAGGGATTTTTAGTTTAGATTAAGTCATAGTAATCATTTACATATATTTTTTGAAGACTCTCTTTCGACATGTTCCAGGCTGGAGTTGTTGCTTTTGCATTTTTTAAAAAGGAATATTGTCCTACAGGAAATTTTGATTCTAATCTGCTCTTCCAGGTTTCTTCCTTTTGGGGGGTTGGGTGGGAGTGGCAGAGTGGAGATGGCGGTTTAGAGTAATGTTGAGAGTATGTCGATCAGTTTAATCTCAGTTTATGAAGATTCTTCTCTCTTCTCCCCAAATCCTTGCGTTTGGATAGTGTAAAAGCCTGGCATAATAAAAAAAATAATTTATGTTCAATTATTTGGATTTTTTATATTGTGCTCCTTCAGTATTGTGCTCATGGTTAGTTTCATGCTGTGTGTTTAAATAAAATTTAATAAATATTAATTTTATTTATTTAAAGCCATTTCCACAATCTAAACAGAAATTTGAGGTTATCAAGGGTAGGTAATGAAGTAGTTTCATGAATATAAAAGCCATGCATTTGTTTGTGGTTGCGGTGCATTTGCCTTGGATTTGATTTTTAAAGATCAAGAATTTGGGCTTGTGTAAATGTAGACTTTTCTTTCTCTAACTTAAAGTCACGTACATTAGGTTTGTCATCAATGACTCTATCACTCACAGCCTTAACTAGTAGGCTTCAGAAAGCTCAACAAGTTAGTATTTTGAGACAGTAGGCCAAGAATAAGAATTTTTTTTTTTAAGTGAAACGTATTGCCAATCGGGTATGTGATGCAGACACTTCTGCTCGGAACATTTTAAACATGAAATAATGAAATGGTCTGGGATGCATATAAAGTCATAGAATATCCTCACTGCTGTTTCATTTGGTTAACAACTAACATACTTTAAACCTATTAACATAGAATAAGTCATCCTTTTCTGTTATTCTCAGTGCTGTTGTGATGAGTTTTAGTCCAGTGCTCCCCGGAAAGAGTTAGACTTCAGGGCCAAGGACATGTGGCGTTTTTGATAGTTTGGAAATTAAAACTGTAGACTCTCAGATGGCAAAGGGTTATTGTTGAATGAATTAGTCCAGTAGGCTCCATGTTGTTGTATGACTCAACATCTTCTTTAAAAGACCTTGGACAGGAAGCCTATAACAATTTTATAGTTTCTTCCTTCACATTTTCTCTTGTTTAATCCTGGGATCTAATTTTTTATTTTATTTATTTTTTATTTTTTAGAGATAGAGTCTTGCTCTGTCACTTAGGGTGGAATGCAGTAGTGTGATCATAGCTCACTTCAGCCTCCTGGGCTCAAGGGATCCTCCTGCCTCAGCCTCCCAAGTAGCTGGGACTACAGGCATGCACCACCAAGCCTGGCTAATTTTCTTTTCTCTTCTTTTAAGAGACAGGATCTTGCTATGTTGCCCAGGCTGGTCTCAAACTGCTGGCTTCAAGCGATCCTCCCACTGTGGCCTCCCAAAGTGCTAAGGTTACGAGCATGACCCACCACACCTGGTCCCTGGAATCCAATTGTTGGGGGGACCTTAGAGGCCACATAACCCAGCCATGCTTGTGACACACTTACTCCACCTCTGTTTGCACATCTCCAATGATGGGATCTCACTGGTGAGGGTGATAATGATAATTCTAGCATGTTACACTTATTGAACACATTCTGTGTACAGATGTGATGCTAAAAGTTTAATCCTCACAACCACCATTTTACATTTGACAGACATGAATCATCCAGAAGTAATTTGCTGCCCTGGCTACCTTTATATTTCTCCAAAGGCCCCGTTGTGAATGTCTCAGGGCCTTTGCACATTCCTCCTCTTTCCATCTTTGCCTGGCTGGTTCCTTCTTATCATTTAGTGTAGGCTTAAATATTACCTCATCTAAGAGATCTTCCCTGCTGACTTTAGAAAGTAGCTCTCCTGGTCACTCTTGATTGCACCACTATTTTTAAGTTCCCTGTATTGTTTTTATCACTATCTGGTACTCTTTCTTGTGTTTGTGTTTGATAATATCCTTCCCATAAAAATTTAGCTCCGTAAGAACAGGGACCAATACATCCCTGGTACCAAGCCCAGTGCCTAGCTCATACTCATAGGTAAGGAAACAATAAATGTTTATTCAATGAAAAAGTCTACGGAGTTTGAGCTGCCAGAGCTGGGATTAGAACTCAGGCCATCTGACTCCAGAGACCCTGCATTTGACCTCTCTGGAGGGCCCAGTCTCCCAGTTTACAAGACAGTTTATTCCATTGCTGCTGGATGACTCTTCTTCGCTTTGTGCCTAATTCTGTCCCTTACAAAGTTTGCATTGTAGTCATAGTATTTAAACAACTTTTTTCTCTCTTCCTTCTTAGTTACCAAGGTTGGGACCCTGAGCTGTGAGGCGGAGCTTCTTTGGGCCCCCAGTTAGCATCATAGCCCTGCCAATGGAGGGCCAATTGTGAGAGGCAGAACGCACTGCTGCTAGGCCTGCCGTGGCCTTCTTTGATTTTTGGCTCTGGTCTCTGTCATTCTCTGGTGAGAGTTAGCAAAAGGGAAAATACCAGAGGACAGACAGTCCTTTGGGTGGAAGATAAAGAAGTTGATAATCTGTTTCTGACGTGAATTCCTTTTTCTCTTTTCCTCTGATTGCTGCTCAAGGCTTTTAACTGGCTGAAGTTAAAAAAGGCAGTGGATCTCAGATGCACTGACATTTGGCACAGTTTAGGTCCTGGTCTGATGCCCAGATAGGTATCTGTGGTATTGAAAGGGTTGGTAGAGGTGTGTGGGGGAGGGAAGCAAAGTCAGGTCAGGGAAATACAAATAGAACGAATTATTTAATATGGAACATTATACCTGATTACATTTATAGCAAACCTCCTAAAAATCTGCTATGTTTGCAATAAAGTAAACTTGCTTAACAAGATTCAGTTTTATGAAAATTCGAAGGAGGATTACCTTATTTGTTTATCTTTCCAAGGCCTTTCTTGAGGAGAGACAGTGCTTAAGTTGTATTTAAGGAGTCATTGGTCTACTTCTTTCTCTTACATTTAAAGAAATATTATATCTGCGAGGGGATTTTTCTGAACAGCTTAAGGGACTGTAAAAAATAGTTCATTTTGTGTTTCCCCTGAAGCTTTTCTTGGCTGGAATACCTGTGCTTTGAAGGGAGGTCTTTGAGCAGGTTCGTTTTTTTCCATGAGCCCTGGGGATTTGAAGTGATGGACAGCTACCCTGATGGAAATTCAACTCTGGGAGAGGAGGGCAGCTATTCTTGTAATGCTTGTAAAAATACTCTCCATATCGTTACCTCATTATGCTGAAGTCCTGCAATTATAAGAAAGTTTTCAGTATTAATGTGATGCTCGTGACCAGTTACTGTGGTTGTGAGAGCTTTATGGGAGATCCATTCACGACCGGAAAATGTGAATTGCTGAGAATGATTCTAAGCAAAGGAAGTGCATTAATTATATGGACAGAATGGAAAACTCGATTCTATTGAACCTTATTTGAACCCAGAAGTTTGAATTAAATGTTGATATGATGATTTTCTGCGAACAGGAGGACATGTAAGACCATTTGAGCAGTTGCAAATATTAGTTAAATTTTAATCTAAAGCAAAGGAGAAAGGGTACTCAGTCAATTTCAGATGTATTGGCTGGATTTCTTCCCCTCTTAAACTGTGTGTGGAGGCACAGGCATTAATTATGTTGTACTTTTATCTTTTTGTATGCCTTAACTGTTTAATAATAAATAGACTCAGTTGAATATTCGAAATGTGAGTCAGTATGAGTTTTTAATTTATTTACTCTCGAGATGGTGGTTTGTGGACTGAGAAATTATAAACCAGGTCCCTGTCCTTTCAGTTTTGCTTTCTCTGCTCCTGGATTTACATATGTCAACTCCAAGAGGCAGGTGAAGTTTCCAGCTTCCATGTAGCTCGCCGGCCTTTGCACTTGTGCCTTTGAACAGTCAATACCTGAGGTTTATTTAAATCCTGTGAGGCTGCTCTATCAGAAGCTCATTCTCTTGGCCCAGTTAATAAGGAGAAATGTTTTGTATGCTCAGCTGGCAGCTAAGACTGAGGTTTAGGATGGTACAACCTCACCTTCGATTTTAAGAAATTCAGTTTTTTTGGGCAGACGTGGTGGCTCATGCCTGTAATCCTAGCACTCTGGGAGGCCGAGTCGGGAGGATTGCTTGAGGCCTGGCAGGAGTTTGAGACCAGCCTGAGCAACAGCAAGACCCCGACTGTACAAAAGTAGAAAAATTAGCCGGGTGTGGTGGTGTGCACCTGTAGTCCCAACTACTTGGGAGGCTGAGGCAGGAGGATAGCCTGAGCCTAGGAGTTTGAGATTGCAGTAGCTGGGACTGCAGGGCACGCCACCACACGTGGCTAATTTTTATACTTTTTGTAGAGACAGAGTCTTGCCGTGTTGCCCAGGCTGGTCTTGAACTCCTGGTGAAGTGCTGGGATTACAGATGTGAAAATTGAGTTTTGAGCTTGTCATGTGTGGATTTCCTAACTTGGGTTATATTCCAGAACCAGCCCTCTGGATCCTGACTCAGATATGTGGGATGGGGTCTTGGCATCTGAAGTTTTAACAAGTTCAGTGGGGTTTTCTCTGGAGTGCTCTTGATATACAAGGAAGGCGGGGTGAAGAATCTCAGAGCCCAAGTGAAGGTGATCTGCATTTCAGAGGAGCAAGGAAAGCTGTAGTCAAATGCTTGTTATTTTTACTTATAAACATTTTCTTTTAAACAGTTTAAAAAGGTAATGGATTTCATGATATGGGGTATTTTTTCATTTACTCTGTATTTTGAAGAGTTCGGGTTTTGTTAAGTAAAGGTAAAACCAAGGTAAGTGGGTCTGCAGAGTGATACAACTTGTTGGTGCATTTCTTATTGTGGCCTGTTGAACTAGAAGATCATACCGAAATATTTAGCACTGGCGTTTTTCTTCACTGAGCTTCTTAGTCGCTGCCTAGGTGTGTTTAACCTCTTCCTGCTGGGAGCCTAACGTCACATTCTGAACTCTTTCCTTAGATAATTAATGCATGAGCATGGAGTACTCTAATCAATTCATTGTAAAAAACTTGCTCTGTATATTTTCTGAGATATTATTTCCAAGACATATGTGTTTTTGAGTCATGGTAAGAAAAAACTCTCACTTCTGTCCTCTATGATAGTTTTCCCATCTTCTTTAGAGTTAGAGAAACGTATTACATATGTATTTGGCTCTGTGTTTTTTTAAAATTCTAAATAGGTGACATATGGTACTTATATTTAATATAAGCATGCTTCATTTTGAAACAAAATAATTTGCTTAACATTCTTTTAAAAGGAGTGAACTTAAAAGATAAATCGTGATTTCTATGTCAAAGATGAATTAAGGAGTTAATGGCTTACAGATTACCATAGCGAGTTCCCCGTGGACCTATAAAAACATCCCAGAGATCTTGTGTTATCCTTATATTCAGTCAGCCAAACCAAATCAACCCAAACAACGAACCCCAAATCTCATATAAACCTTGAGTTATTTACGGTAATGTCTTTGAGCTCCAGTCGTTACCCTCTTTGAAGATACAGGAAGGAATCCTCATTCCTTCATTGATAAAACTAGCTTCGAGGTGATTTGAGATACGTAATTTCTTCTCCTTATGTCACTGTGTGGAAGTTGAGATCACATCTCAGAATTTAACGGCACCCGTTCCTGAGGCAGTTTTAAGACTGAGGATCAAAAACGGAGCACCGGAGAAGGCCTGCGTGGTCTAGTGATCCGTATCAGAACGGAGACCTTCCTGCAGAGGTTGCCGTGTTGACGTGTGGGCTCAGTTGTAATGAACCAGCTAGGAGGTGGCCTTTTCACATTTATTTGAAACAAAGAAACCACAAAATAAAACCCGTAAAATCTACCCCAAAACAAATAGACTTAAAAACAAAATTTGGTTCTACGTCGTTCATGATCCATATTGCCAGCTTTGAAATTACATTGTCTTTTAAAATTTAAGATGCAAATATCAACTTGGAGCTGAGAGAATGAATCGGAATCTTATTTAGGATTGAAGACTCCTAGCTTTACTTAAAAGCACAGCTTTTGAGAGGCTCATGAATAAAACTCTTTGTGTGTTCTGTTACCCCATGCAGTTCTACAGAGTGTGAAGATGTTTTATTTTTGTGTTTTTATATGGGGTATTAATGGCCAGTTCCATGACATGTAATATATCAGACCATTAATTATGTGTTAACTCTCATTTTAATACTGTTTGTATAGAAAAATCAGAGTTGACTTGTATTATTTTAACTTGCATGTGCTTTTTTCACATATGTAACCTGTTGCAAGTTAGAAGAGTGTTGGTATTTGGAGAACACATACATACACTTGCTCTGGGTCTCAGGGTGGCCTTGTTGGGCACTCGATGCAGGACAGATCTTATTCTGGCACCAAGGTACATTGCGTGGAGAGGGGAACTCGAGTGCACGTATGTTCAAAGGAAACATACGGGGGAGTCTAATGCCATCCCACCTTTCTAGCGGCACTGCCACCTGCCCCCCTCCCGCCCCACACTCCTCACCCCTCATCCACTGTGAAGGAGGCACATGTCACCAGGTGAGGACTGCCTGTGGTCCTTTTCTCATCTTTGTGACTTTGCTTGCTTTGTTTTCTGTGTTTGATTTTTCTCCCCCCGACCCTCCCCCACCCCCGTTTTGAAATCTCTGTTCTTCGAATAGCATAAATGCTACAGAGCATGCTGCTCTCTGATCCCTGTGCCAGAATCAATCTTTCCCTCTTGCCCATTCTTTGTTTCTATTTTTGGCTCTCCTGGTTTGTGTATGTGTGTATGCTGTTTTCCATCTGACTTTGTGATGCTGGCCTTTCCCTTAGTCTCCACACACACAGTAAGTGTTCAGTAAAGGCTTACCGTGCTCTTCAATGGTTTAAAACGTTGGACTTGCTTATATATATATATATACACCTCATTCATTCAGCAAATGGTTATTGTTCAGTCATTGTTGCTAGATGCACCTCTGTTCTTGAGGTGCTGTCAGGCCTTTTGGGAAGAAAGGCATCAATAGATGCCTGCACATGAACCGGGCCAGGGCACAAAAGGCGTGGGGACACGGGAGGAGGAAGGACAAGCTCTTGCCTTGGTGGGAATGAGAGTGCTGAGTAAGAGAGGGCTGTGAGAGTAGGGGAATTTGAGTTACGTCTTTTTTTTTTTTTTGGGACAGGATCTTGCTGTGTTGCCCAAGCTGGAGGGCAGTGGCCTCATCGTAGCTCACTGCAACCTCAAATGCCTGGGCTCAAGAGATCCTCCTGCCTCCGCCTCCCAAAATGCTAAGATTACAGGTGTGAGCCACTGCCCCGGCCCTGAGGTGTCTTGAAGGACGCGTAGCAGGCAGCCCTGTGGACAGGGAGGGAAGAGCGTTCCAGGTTGATGGAAAAGGCAATGCCTGTTGAGTCTGTAGCTGGTAGATGTGTGTGGCTGGAGTAATGGGGATAAAGGGAGAGGTTAGGACCAGATTTTGAAAGCTCTTTTGAAGCGAGGTTTAATCGTTCCCTGTGGGGAGCCCCTGCAGGATTTTAAGTGGGTTAATGACTGACTGGCGGAGTACCATTTCTCAGAAGGATAACTTGGTTGGCAGCAGGAAAAATAAATTTAGAAGGGGGCAGAGCTGAGGGCGGCAGGGTAAGAGTTGTGAAAATAATTGAAGTTAGAGATTATGGGGACATGGGCCAGAGTGGTACAGGTGGAGATGGAGTAGGGGAAAGGATCGGAAAGAGGGTTAGCAGTGAGAGCAACATGTATAAAGCCTCCATGTAAGCTCCTCCTTTATGGGATTTGTTTTATGTTTTTCAATCAGGCATATACTTTTCCAAATCATATTGTAATTCAGGGTTTCAGCATTTTCAGTTATTAGCTCTTTCTCCAGAATTAATTTTCTTAACTTGGTTAATTTTTTAACAATTTAGAGTTATTTCTACTTCCTAGAGAAGTCGATCACTGTTGTTTTTCTCACATTGCCTGTTGGTCAGTTTATGGAGGTAACTTTGAATTGAATTGAGTTTCAATAGCATTTGTATTTTTTTTAATATATGTTCATATTTTTTAAAAAAAGTCATGCTTTAGGAAAAAGTACATTAATTAAAATGAGAAAAAAGAGGAAGCTTATTCATGTTTATGTAGTATACTATAACAGTTCTTTGAAAAGGCAGCAAAGAAAAGTAATATTAATATCACCTTAAAAGTGAGGATAAATGTCTTGGACACCTAAAAGAAAATCTATACGCAAAGAGAGCCTAGAAGCCCACTTCAGACTTTAATTAAAGGGTAGAATGTTTAATGTGATGCTGTGAAGATAATGTCATTCCATATTACAAATTTCAGCTTCAACAGATAGGATAGAATAAGTGCAAATTAAAAATAAATTAAGAGCAGATGTTGAGAAATACCTTTCATTTAGGGAATAATTAAGTGGTGCAAAGGCCATTGAAGTTCAGTCAATAAAGCTGGGTTGCTCAGAAATCATAATTATTCAGGTAACAGATGCTTTTCTTAATGTGATGCTCTGCTGTGGAGGTTTTGGGAATAGGAGAAAGAAGAGGCTGTTATTGTCATGCTGTCTTTAAGTTCCATCTTTCAAGTCCTTAAATTCAATAGGCTAACTAAATTCTAGTAGGTAAGCTGGTTTTTCAGAAATGGTGGTTCCCTTTGAGAAAAAAACAAAGATCTCACTTGTAAACTCTTGCAAGCCTTTTTGGGTTGTGTCCTGGTGGTACCTAAGTTTTTAATTTGGCCAGTGAGAGACTTTTGCGTAGCATTTTGCTGTCTTACTCCTATGATGTGAGGACCAGCACATCTCAAAAATAATTTTGAGTATACACAAGTTGCAGCATGTATTGAATGGTACCATATAGAAAGTCCAAATGCCTGCAGACATTACTCTAATGTTTATGTGTTCATAAATATATAGCAAAATGCAAAATTTTTCATTGAAATTATACACACCAAGTTAAAGATTGTGGATTTCTCTAGAGATAGTGGGAGAGAAGGGTCTTCAGTCTTGTCTATAATATTTAATTTCTCAATGAAAATAGAAATAGTATCTGAAACAAATAGGAAATAATGTTAATTTGTGAAGCTGGGTGATTGTCTGTCTTAAGCCCCATTTCTTGGACATCGAATTTGAGACAGAGGTTTGTGTGTTCTTGAGAACAATTCCTAATAGAAAGGAGGGAAGAAGAATTGGGCCACAGGAAAAGCTGAACCGGATTCAGTTACGGCAGGGCCACCATCCGATTCATAGGGAGCTCTGGCGCTGGGATGTTCCCTCAGGGATTTCCTGCATTGCGACAATAGTGTTGAGTCTTGGGACCCATCCTTTGACCAGCAGGCTTTAGGCTGACCCTGGGAAGGGGGTGAGGTAGAAGTTTGGTCAAGGCAACTACCTTCAGCCAAGGGCAGCTCCGGGAGTGATGCACAGCTGTGAGTCCTCAGCGCTGACTTTGAGCTGAAAGTGTGCATTGCTTCATCTTGAAAGGCAGATCTGTGTAGGGCAGCGGTCCCCAACCTTTTTGGCACCAGGACCGGTTTCATGGAAGACAATTTTTCTACAGACCAGGGAGCCGAGGGGGTGGGAGTGGGGGGAGATGATTTTGGACAAATTCTCATAAGGAGCGCACAACCTGGGTCCCTCGCATGCGCAATTTACAGTAGGGTTCGGACTTCTGTGAGATTCTAATGCTGCTGCTGATCTTTTTTCTTTTTTCTGCCATGATAAAATTTTTATTTAAAAATTGCAGCATGGTACCTGGAATGGCTTATACAAATATGCACAGCATATTTTATTTGCTGCTGCTGATCTGACAGGAGGCAGAGCTCAGGCGGTGATGTGAGTGAGGGGGAGCGGCTGTAAATACAAATGAAGCTTTGTTCACTTGCCCCTGCTGCTCACCTCCTGCTGTGCGGCTGGTTCCCAACAGGCCATGGACCAGTACTGGTCTGCAGCCTGGGCTTGGGACTGCAGGTGTGGGAGACCACAACATCCACTACAGTCATGGCCCTCATGTCATTTTATTATTGTCTATTATTGTTTATTATCTATTTGTGCATTTGAAAAATATGAACTATTACAGAAAGCTTCCAGTTCCTAGGAACAGTACGCCCCAAACTACTCTCCCAACACACACACACCTCACACACCCTATCATAAATCCCAGCTATTATAATATCAGGTCACATACTGTTTTGTTTTCTGTTTTCCCTGTGTTTTTGGCAACTGGAGGTGCCCTCCTCTCTCCCCTTCTGGTTTTGGAAGGCCTTGCTTGCTGCCTCTGAAAGGGTTTAAACAGAGGGTGATCTGACCAGACCTGCTCTAGCTGCAGCATGGAGAGTGGGTGGTGTGGGTCAGGGTGGTGGGTGACGCACGGCTGGGGTTCTGGAGGACCATTGGGTGGCCGTCACAGCTAAAGGGTAAGAGACACTGGAGGCCTGCGCTAAGGCAGAGGTAGCTGGGAAGGAGGGGAGGAGAGAGTTTGAAATCTTTAGGTAGGAGACGGACAGACAGGACACGGTGGTGGTCCTCGAATGGTGAGTGGTGGACGAGAGGGAGAGAGGGAAGCCTGGTTCTCGGCTTCAACACTGGAAGGTGAAGCCTTTCTGTCAAGGTTTTATGGGGAAGGCACTGGATAAGGGGATAGTGAGTGAAGTTCTAGAGTGAGTTTGAGCTGCCTGTGAGATATCTGGGAAATATATATTTATATTTATATTACGTTACATATATTTATGAGAGTGGAGTGGGCTACGGTCAATCCTTGAAGATTGGCAGCTGGAGTCTTGACTGCTTTCCTCAGTTATTTGTTGATCTCTTTTAAAGATATTATTAAAATTTCATCAAGAACTGTGTTGCATATTTTATTTCTCTTCATATTTTCTGAGATTTTTGACTGACTCTAGAATGAGCGTCTGGAGGGGGAATCTGAAAGCCGGTCGATGATGGTGGTGGAAGATGAGGAATTAGGAAGTGGTTTTTGATTTTTAATATTTTTAGCAGATATTGGGGGTTGGCCCCTTTCTTGTTGACTGTATTTATCTCCCGGTGGCATAGGAAGCCGACCTGTAGATCTTTCTCTAGCTAACTTCATCGAGGCTTGGGGAAGGAGAGGAGAGTTTATCAATAAATGCTTGCAGTGTATACAAAAATTTTTACACTTGTGCTTTTGCATATTTTCTGGGAAAAGAGAGTCTACATTTTTCATTATATTCTCAAGGAGACCTATGACCTACTGAAAAGTTGTCTTATGAGGGGACATATTATTAGGGTTGCTTCTTCATGTGTTTCTGCCTTTTCTGGTGGAAATTAAACTGGCAGTCCAGTGCTGTGGCATGAGTTTGGGGTCCTGCTGGAACTCAAGTTCTGGGGCCTTATTTTGCCTCTGCTGTCTCAGAGCCATTCAGACAAAAGACCTGATTGCTAGAATTACGGTGAGTCGACATCAAGTTTGAAGGGCAAAATTTCTGATACTGTTTGACCCAGTTTTGCATATGATGAATTTTTATTTGTAGATGAATCTTTCCCTTTTGTTGCTAAAAGTGGCAAATAATCAGACATAGATTACTAATTAACAGTCGGGCTCAGCTTTTTTTTCTTTTTAATTAATGGAACTTATGCTCCATCAAGCTCAGGTGGAGTGGGTATCACAGTGCTTTAGTTTTTTCTGACATTAAAGAAAATTCCATGACCACCTTGCATGTGGCCTCTTTGCTCCCAGCCTCTCCTACTGCCGGAGAGCTGAGGTGGTGGCCCTGGCGCCTTATTCCACATCCAGACCAGATCCCCCAGCTCCAATATCAAGCCATCGGATTGCATCACCAACTCAGCCTCAGTTGTGAGATGTCACTCCCTCCTCCCGTCCCTCAATTTGCATTTCTCAGTGATGTTAGTTTCTGGTTCACTGTCACGCTCTCCAAAATTACTCGTTTCAGTGATTTCAAGGCATATGCAGATGATCCTTCCAAAACTCTATCCTCTTAGTTTCTCGAACTTCTCTTTCTCGTGATCTTGTCTTGCACTCTGGTGTTTGTATCCCGGCCCAGACCACGTCATTGTTTAGCATGTGGCCTCTCCGTATTCCACTTTCTGCCCACTGGGTTTTATACTTCTAGCTCACTCCCTCTTCTAACTCCAGCAATCTGTCACTCCACTGGGGTCTCGAATCCATTGATGCCACTGCCATTACACTGTCTCCTCTCTCCTGTCCTCTCGTGACTCTTTGATTCCATGGTTGGTCACAATCACTTCTTGCACACGCCTTTAATTCCCTTGTCGTTCCTGCTCCATCACAGCTGTGTCAAACCCCACCCCAGTTAAATCGAACTCTTCACCTGCTCTGCACCAGCCCCCATGCAGGGGAACGTGGCTAGAGGAAAACACACAGCCCTAACTCCTTGCTTCAGTGTAATTCACATGCAGGGAGACCTTCCTGCGGCTTGGCAGTCACTCCCACTGCCTTAGATGGTTATTTCATACTGTCTCCTCTCTCCTGAAACAGTCACCCCTTCCTTCCAATCCTGACTCTCAGCTGATGATTTTGCCTCCTAATGTCCTAAGAAAACTGAAGCAAACTGAAGAAGAATCCAGAAGCTCCAACACCACAGCTATCTCCAACCCCATGTCTATCCTTAACCAGAAATTGCTCAAGGCCACCCCACCTGTGGACGTGGTACCCATCCTCTTTTACTTACTCGAGGACTTTTCCCTTCACTCTTCTGCACTTGCTGTTTCCCCTGGAGTGGATCCCTTCCTTCAGCACACAAACATGCTATTGTTTCTCTTCTCCTGGTGAAACTTCACTCTGATCCCACCTGTCTTTCTTGCTCCATCCCATGTCTCTTTTATGAAAAAGTTTAAGGATTTTATATACCAACAATTGCAATTCCTTTCCCTTCATACCCTCTTAAAACCACTCAAATGAGGCATAGCTCCAACCAGTCCACTAAAAGTGCTCTTAGCAAAGTTGCTAGAGACCTCCATGTCACCAACTCCAGTGGGGTCCTCAGTCCTCATCTTACTCGACCTCTCAGTATCATCACCACTGGTGATCACCCCTTCCTCCACAACACACTTTCTTAACTTGGCTTCTAGGACACCCCACGAACTCCTGGTTTCCCTCTCATTCTCCTTTGCTGATTCTTCCTCTTAACCTTGGAGGGCCCGGGACACAGTCCTTGCTGTCTGTCACCACCCACTCCCTTTGTCATGTCGCCAGTCTCCTGGTTCTAAATGTCATCTGAACTCTGGACTCAAATTTCTGTCTCTGGCCCGGACCTCTCCACTTGAACTGCATACTTGTATTTCCAACTGTCCACTTGACGTCTCCAGCCACATGTCCAGATCTGAAAATCTGAACTCCTTCTCTCCTCTCAACCCCACAGCTGATCCCATGGTCTTGCCCATCTCCGGGAAAGGCAGTCTGATTCTTCCAGTTGCTCAGACCCCCAAGTTTGGAGTCATCCTTGTAGTCCTTTCTTTCTCTTATACCCACATCTAACCCATCAGCAATTCCTGCTGGCTCTATTTTCCTAATGGTGTTTATATAGAATCTGGTCCCATTTTACCATCCCTGCCATTGCCACCCTGGTCCAGGCCACCTTCACTCTTTCCTGAATTTCCTTGCTGCTCTCCCTGCCTCCTCCCTCAGGCCACTGAGGCTGGTCTGAACCTGCAGTAAAGAGACCCATTTCAAAACAGAAGCAGATCATGTGGCGCTGGGTTCACAATTCTTCGAGTGTCCTCATTCTACTGTGATAAAAGCTAAAGACCTTAGTGTGATCTGCAGGGCCCTGGTGGTCCTGCCTGGCCTCATCTCCCCATACTTGTTTGTACACTGCAGGCATCTCCCTGTTCAGGGCCTTTCACTGCACCCTTTGCCCACAAGTGACCTTGTGGCCGACTCCCTCTGCTCAGAGAGCTACTTCACCACTCGATTAAAACTGCGAATCCTTCTGCAGCCTCTCCAGCCACTCTTCCCTGTTTCATTTTTTCCCCATAGCACTTATTGTGTTATGCTGATTGTCTCTTTCCACTAGAATGCATTTGTCTGGGTGGAATTGCTAGAGTTTAGAACAGTGTCTGGCACATAGTATATGCTCAATAAATACATACTGAGTGAACAAATGAATTGTGGTCTTCATTGCTTTCAACAGGTGTGTAATCCCTGAGAAAAACAGCAGTTTAATCCTTTTTGTATCTTTATTGCCCTGATTGATTCACTCCATGTCAGCCTTCGACTGTGTTTCCCAAATGCTGATGACAGATCACTTAAGTTGTTTTTAACAGTCAGACATGAAATGAGAAGACTGAGGTCAGTGTAATGTTGATATATGTCGGTGTGTGGTTGCCAACTGCCTTTCCTTTTCCAAGATTGTCCTTTATTCTGTCATTATATTAAGTTTTTATTTGGCATAAAAATGCCCATTTAATGAAATGATGGTGATGGTCTTCCTATGAGATGAATTCTGGCTCAGGAAGCTTCTTTCAGATTCCCTGAGCACTCCAATAGGGCCCAAGTGTAGGGTACTTGAAAGTAAGGATGTGAATACTTTACTTTGTTACGTGATTTTGATTTTTAATTTTTTTTTTTTTGCTTTCGAAGTCTTTTTGCAAACAAGTCTTTTAAAAAAGATTTTTAAATAAACTTTTTACTTTAGAATAGTTTTAGATTTACAGAAAAATGTTGAGGATAGTACAGAAAGTTCCCATATATCCCACATATAGTTTCCTCTATTATTATTATCTTAACATTAGTATTATACCCTTGCAAACAAGTCTTTGATGGAGTCCTATTTTGTGGCTTTCTATTAATATACAGCAGAGTTTCGGGGCATGGGACTGGGAGGTGGGTGGCCTTGAGGCTCCTAAGGGTTCTTCCTGTTTTTTGGAACACAATTTAAAAATCATTGCTTTGGTTGCTAAATTCTAGCAAACCTTAAAAAGAAAGAGCTGACCTTAGTCTCAGAGAGGAGCTGGGTTCTGGTTTTGGCTCTGCAAATAACTGGCTGTGTGACCTTGAATAAGTCACTCAGTCTCTAAGCACAATTAATTGATTTGTTTGTAAGGTGAGGAGTGTGACCATATGACCTCACACTGATGGCTTTTTAAGCTCCAGAGAACAAAATTGTGAATGCTTACTTGTGAAAACCATGCTCGCGAAGGGTTGTGTTCTATTACTTTCTTCTTCATCACTGTAGTTTCAGTTTTGTCTGCACTGATCTTGTGATCGTCCCAAATATTCTACATGCTTGGGTTCTTACCAGCAGTATTGCTGTTGGGATTATGGAAATATAGGTTATATGATGGCATTTGAGATAAGCATTTTATCTCTAAGTTGGATTAGATATTGAATATGGCATCATATTATTATTTTATACAATATTTAAAATGAAGAATAAGAAAAATCCCACAGGATTTAAAAGTTTTATTAGCATTTTCCTGTAGAGGTACTTTAGGGAGTGCTTTGGGTTTTCGAATCTAAGGGTGCCACCTACTAGCTGTGTGACCTTGGGCAGACTGCTGAGCTGCTGTGCTTCAGTTTTCTTATCAATAAAGAACAGATAGTAATAGCACCTACCGCCTCGTGTTGTTGTAAAAATTAAGTCAATTTATATATACATATAAAAATTATAAACATTGATGTTTATAAAACATCAATAAATGTTATTATAACATGGGTGTATTTCTTTCCAGGGTTTTTAAATAATCATGTAAAAAATAGTTTTAATCATAGTGCACTAACAAAATTTGTTTTTATTTCTTAAATATTTATATCCAAAATTTTGCTTTTTTTTTTTGCTTCTTTATATTTAATAAGAAAGTATATTTTTGAAAAAATAACTCTACGTCATGCATCATTTCTCCCCCATTTTATTTTATTTTCCCTTTCTTGCTGAGGCTTGATACTACATTGTTTTGGCTGGGATCACCGTAGTTGACTCATACAACTAATTTACAGGCAGTTTATTTAGATCATGTGCAAATGTATTAGTTAGAGGCAACACTGGTGTACCAAAGAAACCTCAAGATACAGCGGCTCAAATAGGATCGAAGTTTGTTTCTCTGTCACCTTACAGTTCAGAGCTGGTGGGTGGTACAGGGACAGGTAGGTGGCTCAGCTCCATATGGTCTTTCAGGGATTCTGGTTCCTTCTTTCTTGTTGTTCTGCCATTCCAAGTGTTGTCTCAGTGTCTCGGCTGAGGCTTGCCCCTCTCGCTATGTCCAAGTTCCAGTCCACGGAAAGGGGAAAGAGAATTGAAGCAATTTTCTTTTTAAAGATGTGACCCCAAGGTTGCATTTATGATTCCTTTTTCCATCTCACCGTTTGCACCTTAGCCACGCGGCCTCATCTAACTGCAAGGGAGGTTGAGAAATGTGGTTTGTGGCAAGGAGCCGTGTGCTGAGCTAAAACTGTGGAGGATGGCGGAAGACACCAGATTTCTGATATTAAAAAAAAAAGAAGAAGGGAGGAGAATGGATAACAACTATACTTTTATAACAATTTGGTTATAAAAATCTAATTTTTGGTTATAAAACTAACAATTTGGTTATAAAATCAGATATAAAAAATTTCGATTATAAAAAATATTTGCGTTTAGAATTCTCCAGTTGCTCAGAGTTCTGTGCCAGTACATGGCGGCAGGGGGAGACTGGTCCTGGTGCCAGCTTGCAGACTTTCCCCTCGGTCTGCCGTGCTGGCTTCATTCTGCACCAAGAAGGGCTTTGCACCAAGTCCGTGGTGACTTGGCCAAGTATCCACAGTCTCCCTTCCTACCCCACTTGCAAACAGAGGTGTGGGTGGTGCACCCTTCAGCAGGGAGTACTGGGGTCCTGCGTCCCTAGACCGTACTTTAGAGGGAGTCGCATGACTCTGGGCACACATGTCCCCTTGGTCCTCTGAACTCTCTTTCCCATGGGGAGAGTAAAGCCCTCTAAAAGGCAGGAATTTTTTTTTTTTTAAGATTTTATTTATTTTTTTATGTTTTAATATTTAAAAAATTTTTTTTTATTTTAGTATATTACGGGGGTACAAATGTTTAGGTTACGTTTACCGCCTTTCCCCACCTGAGTCAGAGCTTCAAGTGTGTCCATACCCCAGACAGTGCACACCGCACCCAATAGGTGTATACATACCTAACCCCTCTCATCTGTCCGACACCTGATGAATGTTACTACTATTTGTGCACGTAAGTGTTTATCAGTCACAACCAATTTGATGGTGAGTACATGTGGGGCTTGTTTTTCCATTCTTGGGATACTTCACTTAGTAGAATGGCTTCCAGCTCTATCCAGGATAATACAAGAGGTGCTAGATCACCATTGTTTTTTGTGGCTGAGTAGAACTCCATGGTATACATATACCACATTTTATTGATCCACTCATGTATTGATGGGCACTTGGGTTGTTTCCACATCTTTGCAATTGTGAATTGTGCTGCCATGAACATTCAAGTGCAGATGTCTTTTTTGTAGAATGTCTTTTGTTCTTTTGGGTAGATGCGAAAGGTGGGAATTAAGGCAGGGTCCCTGTTGTCTAGGTCTAAGGGTGATGCTACACAAAGAAACATTAAATTGACTCTTAAAATTTTCCACTTTCTTCATGCTCCTGCTTCATTAATATTCATATTTATCATTTATAATGTACATGTATATTAGATATACATATTATATATGTAATCCCTGGTAGAATATCTGAGATGAAGTGGATTATGGTTTTAATGGATGGTAAGGAGAGGGGAGGGTACAGGGAGGGAGGCTGGAGAATATTCGCTTATTTAGCTTAATGTTTTCAACAGCTTAAAAAAAAGAGAAGAAACCACTTCTGAGTGGCCCTTGTGATTCCATGGCAGTTTGCCCAGACTGGAGGGAGCCAGGATTGGGAATGAAAACTAAGATTCGCTTTGAAAATCTAGGGAAAAAAACGTCACTACACAAGTCCTGAGAATGTGCTTGATGGCTTGGGTCATCTGAGAGCAAGTGAAGCCCTGGCTTCCTCATTCCCAGCCTGTGGGCCCCTTCCTCTGACTGGCCCACTGGACCCAGGACACGGTTCTAACCTATCAGGGGCTGAGCCTCCGCCACACTCAGGGATCACGACAACTTGCTGACGGGAAATGTCGTTGAAAGTCCAGCACATGAAACTGCTCTTGGGTTGACCAGCAGATCTCTTCCATCCTGGGGATGGGTTATGATAAACTCTCAATCCCTCATGCAGATCCTTGGGACCTGATGT
The DNA here is from genome assembly GCA_963575035.1 of Avahi laniger. Classification (NCBI taxonomy): domain Eukaryota; kingdom Metazoa; phylum Chordata; class Mammalia; order Primates; family Indriidae; genus Avahi; species Avahi laniger. The sequence goes on along the minus strand of CAUYSK010027565.1, from coordinate 449 downwards.
GTTTCAGAATTTATGGTTTTCTTTTTTTCATTTCAGAAAGCTTATGATCCATATATCATATATTATGTAATGCCTTCAGGGGAGTTTGAGACAGCACCCTGTAATTAAAAATATTAATATTTCTGCAGCAAAATGTATAACTACTTATACTAAGCGTAACACAAACAAGGTTTTAAGTAGCTTCAGGTCAGTTCAGGTCATGGTTTGAGCCAAATAGGTTATGAACAAAATCTTTGGCTTCCAGAGCTTTTCAGATCCTGGCATTGTGGATGAGAATTGCGCATCTGTATATACCCGTCCCCTCTCCCTCGTCCCCCCTCCCCCGCCCCCCTGCCCAACATCCAAGATATGTTATACGCATAAGTGCACCTATGTGAGGACCAGTTAAAAACAATTTGAAGGTGAGGACCTGTGGTGCTTCTTTTTCCATTCATGGGATATATCACACA
>CAUYSK010027564.1:0-25143 GCA_963575035.1 Avahi laniger | reverse complement strand
AGAGTCTCACTGTGTTGCCCGGGCTAGAGTGCCGTGGCGTCATCTTAGCTCACAGCAACCTCAAACTCCTGGGCTCAAGCGATCCTCCTGCCTCAGCCTCCCGAGTAGCTGGGACTACAGGCATGTGCCACCATGCCCGGCTAGTTTTTTCTATATATTTGTAGTTGTCCGATTAATTTCTTTCTATTTTTAGTAGAGACGGGGTCTCGCTCTTGCTCAGGCTGGTTTTGAACTCCTGAGCTCAAACGATCCGCCCGCCTCGGCCTCCCAGAGTGCTAGGATTACAGGCATGAGCCACTGCGCCCAGACTCTAAAGTGTTTTTTATTATTTGTTCTATAACTATTATTCCACCCTGGTCTGTTTCTAAAGTATTGATGTCTCTTCCTTGAACACATAACCAATGGTCATCCTGGACAAACACTGGAAAGGGACATGGAAAATTTTAAATCTGTAGGTATCAAATGTATGTAACTTTTTCCTTTTATATTGATTTCCATTCATGCTGTTGAAAAAGTGAGTTCAGAAAATCAGTCAATCAATTAACAATTGAAACAATTTCAGTCCACTGAAAACATGGACTATTGTGAATGAAAGAGTTTTTAGCTGCTCTCTTAAAATATATCATTGGTGTCTATGGGTGAGTTGGTGAGAGGCAATTTATGAGGTTAGAACAGCATCCAGCTACTTTCTGGGAAACAACGAAACAACCTGAGAGTAAGAACAAAGTCAAAAGCAGGATCAGCCTGAGCATGTACATTTTGTACTGAAGTTCAGTATCTTTACAGCATTTTGTTCAGACTTTATTTCTTTCCATAACGGTCCTGTCAGGTAACAAGTAACTAGTGCTATCTCAGGTGTCCTGGGCCTGTGAAATGAGTAGGTATAAAAAGCAGCCCAAACTCGTATTGTTCCTCAATTCCATATATCCCAGAAACTATACCCAGGGAGGAAATAATGGCACGGAGCAAGCCAGCTGAGGAATCATGGACTGCCTTGCCTGTTCCGGGTACAGACTTAGGTGTGCCTCCTGGATGGGCCAAACCCCATTGTACTCTGGGACTTTTTTTTTTTTTTTTTTATCGCCAAGTGTCAGACTAATAATCATTCAGATGTCCACGGGTCAGAACACTGAGCGTAGACAGAGCCTTTCTTCTCTCCACCACCTAATGACCCAAATGCGGCACAGCAGCCACATCTGCAACGCTGTACTCTGGGACTTCTGAGCAGAGGGGTTCTCTAGGCCTCTAAGAGTAGGCCCAGAGTCTTCTTCAAGCACAGTTAATATTTTTCCAATAACAGGCTCTGTTAATGAACTTTTCAAATCCCACAAGCCAGGCTCCACATCTTGGCCCTACAACTTCTGAAGGGCTTTGGGTCTCTTTATAAAATGGAGTAAATATAACTCACTGGTTGCGAGAACTAGTGGAAATGGCATATAAGATACATAGTAAGCACTCAGTAAGTCATATCTTATTGGTTTTGTAAAAGATGTCAAGTTTTATATGAAAATATGATCCTTCTTTAAACAATATCTTCAGCTGCTTCCCAGATTTCCTGGTCCTAGACCAACAACTGAGGATTGTTTCTCAGAATAACTAAGGACCAGGAAAAAGCAATCAGCTAGCCTTGTCCCTTCCCTGGGAATTTCCACTCTGGGGCTTTTTACCTGTCTCCCTTGATTCATTCTTTCGACAGTCATTTATTGCAAACTCTCTGTTCAAGACACTGCTGCAAAAGAAAATACAGAGATGAAAGTCTTTGTTTTCAGGGAGTTTTCAATACAGGATAGCAAACAAGAAGTCAGCGCTTACTAAATTGAATCCCTGTAACATAATTTGCTTAGGAAATCGGTCTTTATTACTTTGCAGACTAGTTAACCTAATGAATAGATTGTTCCCTATTGTCTCTTAACTCCACTTTTTCCCATATACCTGCTAGAATTCCTAGAAACCTCACCTACTCTACCAACCACAAAGGTTAAAGAATCCTACACCAAGCTGCAGGAAGAAATTACACAATGGGCCTCAGATGTCTCTGCATCCCAGTCTGAGTCTGTTTAGGCTGCAATAACAAAATACCTTAGACTGGGTGATTTATAAACAGAAATGTATTGCTCACAGTTTTGGAGGCTGGGAAGTCCAAGATCAAGGAGCCAGCAGATTCAGAGTCTGCTGAGAGCTTATTTTCTGCTTCAGAGATGGTGCCTTCTTGGTGTATCCTCACATGGCAGAAGGGTCAAACATGGCAAGTTTGTTTTATACGGGCACTATCCCATTCATGAGGACAGAGCCCTCATGACCCAATAGCCCCCTAAAGCCCCACCCCTAATACTGTTGTATTGGGGGTTAGGTTTCAACATATGAATTTGGGGGGCACACCAGGACTCAAACCATAGCAGCCCCCAAATCTGCTGGCTTTCAGAAGCCCTTCAACATCCCTTCACATGTGTCTATTTTATTGCCAGAGGGACCACTAACTGCTCTCCTCAGATGGCCCACTCAACACCTTTTCTCACTCTCTGCAGGTGAAAATCAAGGCCACCTAAAACACTACCCAGGCCTGCTCTTCATTCAACAAATTATTTATCAGAGCTACTGTGGGTCTGCACAGTGCAGATGTGGGAAGTAGAAGATTCAGAGCCAAGGCCCCCTGCATTGGTGGATCTCAGTCTCTAACTGCTACATATTAAGCAAAAATTGCAGAAATAATCACATGCCCTGAAAGAAGCTACGAAGAATTCCAGGTGCTGCAAGTCTTAACAGCTAGGATAGTTTTCCTTAAAAAATTATATTTGAAGAACAATCACAACAATAAAATGGAAGTTAGGGAAGCTGTCAGGAGGAGTGTCTAGGCAGAAGGAAGAGCATTTGCAGAAGCCCTAGGTGAGGAGCTTGCAGCTTTTAAGGATCTAAATGAAGCCAAGCAGGCAGAGGCTGCTAGATCATACATGGGGCTTCATGCCCACCTAAAGGAATTTGGTCTTTAAATTAAAGAAGTAATGAGACTCCAAAAAAGAGATTTTTAAGGAGCGAATGCCAGGTTCAGATTTACCTTCCCTATGGTTTCAGACAGGGTACACGGGCTGTTTTTGCTCACCAGGTTATCCCAGCGTCCAGCCCGGCACGCAGCTGGCTCTTACCAACATTTGTCGGCGGGATGACCGGATGCAGTGCGGGACTTGGAGATGTTCTGGGTGGGGACGGAGGAGGGCCCGTGCGGAGACCGCGAAGCCATCGGCTGAGGCAGCGGGCGGGGGTTGGGTCTGTGGTGCGGAGAGCGGGTGGCCCCCTGCGCTGGGCGCCCCGGGGGACCCGAAGCTAGATAAACAGTCGGCGCGTTTGGTACTCGCGCCTGCAGAGCTTTCAGCTTCCGCGCCGCTTGCTCCTGTTTCTTGGTGAAAGGAGCAAGGCCACGCGGTCTACGAAGCCGAGTCGGAACCAACCGGTTGCTTGGTGCGGCCGCCCCCGAGAGCCTCCCGCGGCAGCCAGGTGAGACAGCAGCCCAGGCGGAGCTGTGTCGGGCTCGCGCCCTCCTCAGCGCCTGACCCCGGCCTCCAGCTCCGCGCCCGGAAGCCCCTGCGCGCAGCCCCCGGCGACCCCGCGCCCTCGGCCCCGCAGCGGCTTGAGCGGCCGCCGTCTCCCGGTGGCGGGCAGCGCCTACGCAGTCGGTGGGATCCCGCCGGCTGATGCGCGGGGCCTTCTCGGGGTGAGTTCCGGTCAGTCCCCGTCTGCCCGGCGGTTATCGGAGGCCTAGAGGCGGTATTCCGCTCCCCGCCAACTGCGGGCAGAGGCGGAGGTGCCGTGGGGCGGGGGCGAGGGCGTCCCTGCCCGGCCAGGCCCTGCGACTGGCCGCACCGGCCTCTAGTCTGCTCGCAAGCTGTAATCTCTCTGTCGAAAACTTGGAACAGAAGGGCACAAGGGAGGAAGCAAATCAGCCGTACCCCTGCTCTCCAAGACAAGCCGGGTTAACATTAAGATGTATTTCCTTCCAGTCCGTTTTTCCCTGTAAGCGTGAGCAGAATTTATTTTTGCAGAACCTGGATCATGAAGTGCTGTAATTTGGCCTCTTTCTCTTAATAATACATCACGTGCATTTTATCCGTGGCTTTAAATGTTTGTCTACGTCCTTTTTATTGGCTGCACTAGACTATGCATTGCTGTGTGCCAGGCTGACTACCGCATCCATCGCCAGCACCTGGCTTGGGCTTTGACTGGATTGTGATTTACTTAATGGAGTCGCTCCCTGATGGTGAGCATACAGGTGGTTTGCAGTTTTTAATTATTAAAAAGGTAATTAGTTGAGCACAGTTCCATCTGGTTTTTGAATATGATTATTTGTTTAGAATGAATCTTTCATAAGGCTGATGGTATAGATTGTAAAATGGCCCTCTGAAAAGTTATTTTTGTCCCTCCTGTAAGTAGTATTTGGGAATACCTGGCTGAAGAAGCTTCCGACTGACTCTGCTGGAGGCCCCCGTGTTTCACAAGAGGTCTGGCATACAGTGTCTACTACACCTGCTGAACAAGTGCCCTGCTTTATTGGCTGGCCTTACCTGGAGCTTTTGCTGAAAAGGGAACTTTGTCTTAGTTACTACTATTACCTTAGTCATTTTTCAATTGACTCGGGTTGGACAAATCACTGCAGTCTCCATCATGCTCTGAAATACGGGTGCAGGGCTGCTAGGGACGGCATTTTAAAAGATTATGCTGATAGATAAGTCATGAGATACTCAAAAAGCCTTCTTTGAAGACATGTAAGTTTCAGCGCTTGACATCATCTCCATCAGTGAAAATAAATGGAATTTGTTTTTCGTTTACACTTAAAAATCTCTGTGCAAAAATCGGAGTTTTTTTTTTTTTTTATTTACTATTTTCCAGTTTGGTCACATAATCTTGAAAATTAAATGTATGTATCAGTTTAAAAACAACAAAGGATTAATTCCTTTCTCCCAAATTTTAAACTGACGCCTTCCTTCCTGCCCATTTGGTGGGGCTAATACCTTACCCGTTTGGGCCCATTCTGTCCTGTGTTGCTTCCCATTACAAGGACACTCCTCCCATTGTTATGTTATAATCATTTTTTGGTCTTTCCAGACTCCCCAGTCTGAGCTTAGTGTCCAGCTTAATGCCTGGCACCAGTAACTATTGGTGTACTGGATGAATTTAGAAAATGACATGTGTTTATTAAATTGAATACATAACTTAGAGATCTATGTGACAGATATTTCTCATTCAAATGAGTCAAGTAGAAGTTGGAGACAGGGACATTTGTGATTATCTCTTGGTTACAGATGTAACTGAATTCCAAAAACCCTACAGGCAGAGCACCTAGTTCTTTTTTTTTTTAAACACCTTTATTGAGATATAACTCACTATATAGTTGATGCATTTGCAGCATACAATTCATTTTTTTATATACTACCTTATTTTTTAAGTTGTAAAATATATACAACATAAACTTGCCATTTTAGCCATTTTTAAGTGTACAGTTTAGTGACATTAAGTAATTCACAGTATTGTGCAACCGTCATCACTATTGATTTATAAAGCTTTTTCAACACCTTAAACCAGAAATGCTATCACCATTAAGCAATAACTTTCTGCTATGGTTTGGATGCTTGTCTCCGCCAAATCTCATGCTGAAATTTGATTCCCAGTGTGGCAGTGTTGGGAGGTGGGTCCTAGTGGGAGGTATTTGGTTCATGGGAGTGGCTCCCTTGTGAATACCTTAATGCTCTTCTTTGGAGGTAAATGGTGAGTGGGTTCTCACTCCTTCAGTTCCCAGGAGAGCTGGTTACTGAAAAGAGCCTGGTACCTCCCCCTTCTCTCACCATGTGATCTGTACATAGCTGGCTTCCCTTCACTTTCTGCCATGAGTGGGAGAAGCCCAAGGCCTTCAACAGATGCAGATGCCCCATCTTGAACTTTCTAGACATCAGGTAGTGAGCCAAATAAGTTTTTCTTTATAAATTACCCAGCTTCAGATATTCCTTTATAGCAACACAAAACCAACTAACACTCTTCTTGTCCCTTTGCCCCAGTCTTTGGTAACCTCTAATCTACTGTCTCTATGAATTGGCCTATTCTAGATATTTTATAGAAATGGAATTATACAATATCTGTCCTTTTTTGTCTGGCTTATTTCACTTAGCATAATGTTTTCAGAGTTTATCCATGTTATAGCATATATCAGAATCTCGTTCCTCTTTTTGGCTGAATAATATTCCACATTTTATTTATCCGTTCTTATGTTGATGGACACTTGGCTTGTTTTCCCCTTTGGGCTATTGGAATAATGCTACGATGAACTCTAGCCTACAAGTGTCTGCTTAAGTCCCTGCTTTCAGTACTTTTGAGTATACTATATATGTAGGAATGGAATTGGCAGGTCATATGATAATTCTGCGTTTAGGTTTTTGAGGAGCTGTCATATTGTCCATGGCAGCTACACCATTTTACATTCCCACCAGCAATATGTAAGGGTTCCAGTTTCTTCACATCCTTACCAACACTCATTATTTTCCATTTTTTTGAATATAGCCATCCAAGTAGGTGTGAAGTTGTATCTCATTGTGATTTTTTTTTTTTTTTTTTGAGACAGAGTCTCACTGTTTTTGCCCGGGCTGGAGTGAGTGCCGTAGCGTCAGCCTAGCTCACAACAACCTCAAACTCCTGGGCTCAAGCGATCCTCCTGCCTCAGCCTCCCGAGTAGGTGGGACTACAGGCATGTGCCACCATGCCCGGCTAATTTTTTCTATATTTTTAGTTGTCCGATTAATTTCTTTCTAATTTTAGTAGAGACGGAGTCTCACTCTTGCTCAGGCTGGTCTCCAACTCCTGAGCTCAAACAATCTGCCCGCCTCGGCCTCCCAGAGTGCTAGGATTACAGGCGTGAGCCACTGCGCCTGGCCTCACTGTGGTTTTGATTTGCATTTTTCTCATGACTAGTGGTGTTTAGCATCTTTTCATGTGCTTATTGACCATTTGTGGACCATTTGTTTTTGGAGCAATGTCTATTCAAGTTTTTTGACTATTTTTTAATTGGGTTATTTTTCTTTCATGTTGTTGAGTTGTAGGAGTTCTTTATATATTCTGGATATGAAACCTTTATCATATATATGATTTACAAATATTTTCTCATTCTGGAGGTTGTCTTTTCACTTTCTTGATAATGTCCTTTGATGCACAAAAGGTTTAAATTTTCATAAAATTCAAACTTCATAATGTTCTTTTGTTGCTGTTCTTTTGGTGTCATATCTAAGAATCTATTACCGAGTCCAGTGTCATCAAGATTTCCTCCTGTATTTTCTTCTAAGAATTTTGTGAATTTTAGCTCTTACATTTAGATCACTGTTAAATAATGAGATAACTTTTGTGTTAATATATGGTGTGCGGTAGGGGTCCAACCTCATTCTCTTGTATGTGGAAATCCAGTTTTCCCCATACTATCTCTTGAAGAGACTATTCTTTCCCCACAAAATAGAGTTGGCACTCTTGTCAAAAATCAGTTGGCCATAAATGTATGGGTTTGTTTCTGAACTTAGTTCTATCCCATTGGTTTATTTTTGTCCTTGCACCAGCATCACACTGTTTTGATTACTATAGCTTTATGATAGGTTTTGAAATTAGGAAGGACACCTAGTTCTTATGTTGACTGAGCACTAATTAAAATGAGTGAGCTCCTTAAGGACAGAGGCATATTCTTCAAATTGTTGACAGCCCATAGTATAGTGTCTCTTGATATGGGTTCAAATAAATGCTTGTTGAATGGAAAATCTGAAGGCTGGACATTTATCATAAGAAAACTTTTGTTGTGAAGGTATGTTTTCCCCTGAGAAAATAAATAGAGCATAACTGCTGCAAATCATACAAAACCACAGAGAATTTTGAAAACATGTGCAGATACTCCTCTATTTACAATGAGGTTTTATCCCAATAAACCTATGACAAGTTGAAAATAATGTAAGCCAAAAGTGTATTTAATTCACATAACTTACTAAAACATCATAGTTTAGCTTCACCTACCTTAAACATGCTCAGAACACTTATCCTACAGTTGGGATAAATCATCTAACACAAAGCCTGTATTATAATAAAGTGTTTAATATCTTATGTAATTTATTGAATACTGAAAGTGAAAAACAATGGTTGTGTGGGTACTTGAAGTATGATTTCTACTGCACACGTATCTCTTTTACAGCACCTTAAAGTCAGAAAATTGTAAGTTGAACCAATTGTAAGTAAAACCACTGTAAGTTGGGGACCATCTGTATTTGACTTTCAAGTGCTTTCAGGACACTTAGCGGACATTTAGCTGTTTGTTGGATGAATAGATGATGTTTGTTCAGGCTGCTATTACTTTATATAGACCATTCAGAGAAGTCACCAGTTATGGAGGAAGTAAGTTTGCTTTTTTGTGAGGATATTCTTAAAATGAAAAATCAGTAAATGGCCCAAAGTATTGTAAAATCTGTTTAAATAAATATTGATTTCTGTGCTTTAGTGTCTGTTTAGGTTGTAGAATAAGTATTCTTATTCATACTCACTTTGTTTCTAACCTCTAGCCTAAATCTCAATTTTGTTTCCCTAAAAAACTCACCAGTAGGCATATTTTTATGTATATTACGTGAACTAACTAGTGATTTTTAATTTTCTCACCTGATATGAATAGCCAAGAAAAACAGATGCTAGTCTGTTAATCAGTTGCATTTATGGCTAGTAAGAGTGTTTTCTGCATGTGCTCCCCTACTTCTGAGACAGGAGAGCAATTCCAATTAAATTTTTTTCTTTTTAATGAGATGGAGTCTCGCTACATTGCCCAGACTGGTCTTGAACTCCAGAGCTCAAGTGATCCTCCCTCCTCAGCCTCCTCAGTAGCTGGGCCTAAGAGACATGCGCCCCTGCACCTGGCTTCAATTGCAATTAAATTTTAAAGTGCTGAGACTGGAATGGAATATGTAAAGTGACAGAGGTCACAAGACTAGTGAAACCTCTAGGATAAGAGAGAAGCACAAAAGCAGGAGTCTGAGTTAATTTTGGACAAAATCTTAAATATTAGATGGGATTTGTTGATGGGGATCTTTGTGGTGGGATCATGTGGAAATTTTTCTTTACTCCGTGTCTTTATTGGGGCCCTCCACAGCCTTGTCAGAAAGTTGGATAGATAGTATGAACCCAGGAGTGGCAGTGGGGATGGCATTTGGAAGGGTGTCTTTCACTTTGACTTCTCCACAATGAGGAACAGAGGCTACTAGATGGACTAGGTGATCTCATTGTTTTGGGTTTTTTATCAGTGCTGAAAATTATATGATTTTCTCATATTTTGGTTATGGCCATTATAAGATAGTGCTCACTTTAATCCTTGCATAGAAAACACTTTTTCTAGTTAATCTCTGCCTTAGAAAATGATACAAAATTTGAAGCATTTTAGCCTTTTATAAGCTAAATATACTATTAATGTTTCCAGGAATAATTATGAAAAGATTTTATAATTATTATTAATATAAATTTTTTTAGTCTTTTGCTTAAAATAACAGCACGGACAAGAAAAATTGAAATATTAATTCTGTATTAAAGCAGCATTAATAATTTTGTATTATTTAATCAGGTCTATAGAAAAACAAGCAAAGAGATTAACAATTTTATATTGATTTTTGAATTTCTGTTTCAAGAAGCAGCATCAATTTTGATATATACATTTCTATAAGTAGAATTGGATTGTTTCAGATTTGCCAGATAATTGCTTCAGCACTTAGTCTTACCACTGTTTGTAATTCTCCCCTAAATATCATGTATACTATCAATTATTAGAGAACGAAAAATTGCTATTTTTAGGTAGTCTATAAATGTTGAATGTATGAATGATTGCTGATAGTTTAGAGAAAAAAATTTCTTAATGTGATCTTGATTTCTAACCTCCCAATTTGTTGTTTTGCCTTTTATACTTCTATATCAAAAAGCATTATAATTAAGGTGAAACCATGCCATAACTTAGTATGATTTAGTAATATTTGAAGTTCATTGTAATGGAAAATAGGAAAATACTTTCAGGTTTAAATTCTGCATTACTGAACTTTCTGGAGTCTCTGAAAGTTGCAGAGCAAAATTTTAATGATATCCCTAAATCCACTCTAACTTACAAAGGGTGCCTTATCAAAGTTTATATTATGCCATTTGGCTTATTATAATGCTGTGTCTTCTTTTTGTTTTTATAGTTGCAAGGTACCCCACAGTTTTGTAGGAGATTCTTAAGATTAGAAAAATTCACAAATTTGTTCAGTGCTAATAAAAAAGGGATTTATTTTAGATACAAACCTTTGCCTAGTTTTCATTCTAGAATTCTTAGCTTTTCTTGCCCATTGGCTTGCTCTTATGGGTGCAGATCTCTTCTTTAATATATTTTTAACAATTTGTGGCTTCTGGCTGTTTCCAGCAGGAGAGGGTTGGCAATCTCCTGTTTTTAACAAGGAGAGAGCACCCTTGAGCATCTATAGCAATAAGTCACTTATTAAGGAGAGGACTGACCTGGGGTAGATCTTGGGACCAAAAAATAGTTGAATTTATGATAGTTTGGCAGGGGTTCAACTGTTAATCGTCAAATGTGGAGGGTTTCCTCTACATGTGAGTATGTGTGTGCTTCTGATTTTAGTAAAACTTAATTAGCACTACAACCCAGTTATAGTTCATTGCAGAGTACCAGCCTGTGATTCTGGCTTGGGCCCTGCTAAGTGACCTGAGCAAACCAGCATATCCTTGGCTGCTTTCTGCAAACTCACAGTTCTTTGAAGTTATCTAAAACAAACAAACAAATATTTAAAATTATATTCCACCCTAATGCAGCTTTATAAAATTGAATATAAAGATTGCACTTCAAATTAGTTACCACCCTATAACACTGATGTTCCCAAAAGATGCCATGATGTTTATCTTGGAGTTTAATGTATTCCCTGACCCGCTGCCTCATACCCTTGGGTATGCTTCTGCTTCCATTTGAGAAGCACCGGACCCAGAGGATCTCTTCGATCTCTTGCAGCTCTCATATGCTATAATATTTGAAACAAACTAGAGTTTATTCTCTAGTTTTAAGAAATTATACTTTTAAGAAATTTTAAATCCATAACAGGGAAAAATATGATTGACTGATTTGCATGATTTAACTTCTTCCTCTGAAAATTAAAGATTGCAATTCTATGTAAAAGCCGTTTCATCAGGAACTACCTGCAATTTAAGAAACGCATTGCAAAGTTAGAAAAATGCCTTGTAGATGTCATCTTTGTTGCTTTCAATCTTTCTTTGCTGCAATTCTGCTTTTTTCTTTCCTGGCTGCTAATTGGACTAAAGACTGTTTTGCCAACCATGGCATCTGGAGATGACAGTCCTATCTTTGAAGATGATGAAAGGTAAATGTCTTGCATTGCAATAAAACTAGCCTTTGAAATATTCAAGATTGTTGTGATTATTTAGAAGAATTATTTATCCAAGCTACTGTATAAGGACACATTTTGTAAAATTTCAGAATGCATGATTCTACTTTTTTATGATTTAGAGTAAGTATAGTAAATACCTGGCATGGAATGGAAGTGGCCACCAGTAACATGGCATTCTTTTCCATAGAACCTTGATGCGAGGTCTCCTCATTCCTCTCAGCAGAGAGGTCTTGGCAACCACTTCACAATGATATAAAATCCATTTACCGTCTCTGGTTTACAACATACAAAGGCAGTAAGAGTGAACGAAGAGGAAGATGTACCTAAGAGAACAGGCTTTGGAGCCACAGTCCTAGGTTTAAATCCTTTCTCTGCCACTTAATGTCATTGTCACCTTAGCAAACCATTAGCCTCTCTGAGCCTCATCTGTAAAATAAGGATACTAATAGTACTCATCTCATGATGATTCTGAGTTAATATATTCAAAGCTCTTATAACAGTGACTGGCACACAGTAAGCACTTAATAGCTATTAGCTATGATTATTATTACTGTAATAAATGTTACTTTTCCCAAAGATTAAAAGATATATCAATATCAAAATATTACATATCTATTATATATAGTATATGTCTTTCACATAGGATATATACTTTATAAAAATAAAAATATTAATATCAAAAATATGTTTAAATCATGCCAGAAATTTTTGACAAACCAGAATCATTTATTCTTTTAATAAGATTTCCTGTAGTAATGCCAAGAATTACTGTTTTTCATAATATTTTAAAATTATTTTCCTCTGTGTTACAGGACATTTCTTCCATGACTGCTTTTTTCCTCAGTCTTAATATAATAAATTAGATCCCATTTTTATTAAAACAAATGCCTAGTCATTAGTTTAAGTTTGGAATATCCGAAGAGTTCTTATTTTGGAGTGATTGGATCTGAAAAAAAAAATTAAATCCTTTACTTTTTAAATACCGTGCTTTTAAATACTATGGGAAAAGAGTAGAGTCTTTTTACTGACCTTTCCATGTACTATACTGTAGCCTAGCCGAGAATACTATCCAGGACAAACTAAAGGATTCTTAATCCTATTAATATTAAGGTGACTTTTTTTAGAATTAATCGGACTATATACCCATATATAGTAGTTGTATCTTAAAAGAAGAGTGAATAAGAGGGAGAAAATAGTTACATGTACTGTGAGTAGGATTTCTTAGGTAATATCACTTTAATATTTGAAATTTTAGAAGCTTCAATCTGATGTTTTCATCCTGGAAGGATTAATTGGTTATTTTATTACTATTTTTTCCCCATTATAATTGCTTTATTTTATTCCTTTAGCCCTCCTTACAGCCTGGAAAAAATGACAGATCTCGTAGCCGTTTGGGATGTTGCTTTAAGTGACGGTGTCCACAAGATTGAATTTGAACATGGAACCACATCAGGCAAACGAGTAGTATATGTAGATGGGAAGGTAGGGAAAAAAATATGTTACTTGTAAAATATGGTATACAGAGAAACTTGATTTTGTTAATGTAGCTTCATATGTAAATTCAGGGCTTTTTTTCTTATAGTGATTATCTTTATGTTTTTGGCTTATCATTTTGCTATACAAAGCAAACTAATAATAGTTATAGAATTCATAGACTATAACATCTGCTATTTAAACTTAAAATGGCTTTATTTTCTAAAACCTTGGCATCATGAACTAATAAAATTACATCTAAATAGCATTGCCTTTGTTTACTTTAATTGTATTATTTCTAAAATTAAATATTAATTTTCTTCCATTTGTGTGTTTTTAAACTTTTTTATTTTGTTACTTAGGAAGAGATAAGAAAAGAGTGGATGTTCAAATTAGTGGGCAAAGAAACCTTCTGTGTTGGAGCTGCAAAGACAAAAGCAACCATAAATATAGATGCTGTCAGTGGTTTTGCTTATGAATATACTCTGGAAATTAATGGGAAAAGTCTCAAGAAGTATATGGAGAACAGATCAAAAACCACCAATACTTGGGTATTACACCTGAATGGTGAGGACTTTAGAGTTGTTTTGGGTAAGTTAGTGCTGTTTCTGCAGAATTTATTGGGTTTTTTATGATGACTGTTTACTTAGTTCCTCTAACTATCCAGACCTTTTATGGAGCTTTGAATAGGAGAAGGAGTGTAAGTGTAGGTATATTTCTAATGTACTCTGTGTGAATGAAGTATTCATTTAACCCACCATTTTATATATGATATCTTAGAACAATTTTTATAGTGATGTATTTGAGGATTATAAACTTAGGTTAAAAAAAAGTGACATTGATATAGATATTTGTTATTATTTGGTATTTTGCTTTATAAGTATATCTTAAAGAAAGATAGAAATTTAAGATTCATCAGTAAGAAAGGACTTTTTCTCTAGGTAGTAATAGGTTTAGAACTGCATCAGATCAAGATGGTCAAAGTCTAGATAAAATGGATTTTTTAAAAAGTAACTTTTTCTCTGTTCTGGTTACTTCTACTTCTCATATCACTAAGCTAAGACTGTTTAGATCATCTCATTAATTCATTAATTCATTAATTTAGATAATATAGGATAAATATTATACAATAATATTTAATAAATATTGATTTTGGTATTTAACATTAAATTATTATATTATAATATATAATATAAAAATATAATATAGGAAACAATAATAAAATATAAAAACATTAACATTAATTTTAAATATTAATATTTAACATTACATAATATTAAATGAACAAAATGTTGGTTAGCATACCAGGCATTAAGCATTCATAGATGAAGAGACCTTGTCCATGCCTTAAAGAGTCCACAGTCTAGTTGGATGCTAGCAATACCTTTTTTTTAAGAATGAAAAATGTTTATCAAATAATAAATGCACATAGGTTAAAAAAAAAATCAGAAACTCCTTAGTAGCTTATTTATTGAAGAAACTGGATTGATTTGTCTTGAAGAGTTTCCTATGGTCTGGATTTTGCTGACTGCATGCCTGTGATGTTCGTCTGTCTTCTATATTTCCTGTAAATTGGTAGTTGAGTCTAAAGAATTAGTCAAATTTAGGTTTATTTTTATTTTATTTTTTTGGCAAGAGCACCTTATAGTTTACTGTATCAGGAAGCACATCGTGCTTATTTTTGTTACACTTTTTTTGATGTTGGCAACCATTTATCCTTAGTGCCTAGATCTATTAATTCATTAGTGGTTGACCAATAGTGATATTCTGATTCTGTCATTCTTTGTTTATTAGCTAGAATACTTCTATAAATAGAAACTTCTGTTGTCAAGCTGCAGTCTCTGCAAAAAAAAAAAAAAGAAAGAAAAGAAAAGAAACTTCTGTCCAGACACAATGGCTCACGCCTATAATCCTAGAACTCTGGGAGGCCGAGATGGGAGAATCGCTTCAGGTCAGGAGTTGGACACCAGCTTGAGCAAGAGCAAGACCCCATCTCTTCAAAAAAAATTAATGGAAAAATTAGCTTGGCATGATAGTGTGTGCCTGTAGTCCCAGCTACTAGAAAGGCTGAGACAGGAGGATCACTGGAGCCCAGGAATTTGAGGTTGCAGTGAGCTCTGATGACACAGCCACATTCTAGCCAGGGTGACAGAGCAAGACTCTGTCTCAAAAAAGAAAAAAGAGAGAGAGAAACTTCCTGTCATCTACTGTTTGGTTATACAATGGTACATTTTGTACAGGAAATGCAGAATAACTGCTAATTTTTCCTTTTATTCACCAGCTTTCAAAATATTGAATTGTTTCCTTTTCTTCCTCTAACAGTGATCATTTAGTGTTTTTTAAAATTATTATTAACGCATGGATTTAAACAACTTGATGTGTTTCAATACTTTTCATTTATGCTTATTGGTGCTCAAATTGTTTCATTTTTGGTTAGTGAGAGACTTTTTAGATTGGCGCCTGAGTCATTTTGACACACCCTCCATAGACTTTGGTGGCTTCCTTGCTATTTGGTATGACAGGATATTCCAGGCTCATTTGGAACATTTTCTGCTCAGACCTGGAATCACCGTTTCTCCAAGAAGCCCTGGTTTCTCTTAGAGATAAATGGTATTTCAAGAGCATAATCTGGTCATGCACTTAGAATGCTCATTTATTATTTCGAAGTTTTCAGTGGACAGGGCAAGAAAATTATATATACAAATGCATAGATAGATAGGTAAAGGGAGGGAGAGAATTTTTTTTAGATAAAATATCTTACGCATTTATACTGATAATTGTAATTCAATTTGAGGAATACAAGGTTTTTACTTAACCTATCTAACAGCCGTATCTTTCATGTCTTTTATTATGTTCTTTCATATCTTTTACGATTTTCTTAATTTTTTTATTTTTTTTGTTTGTCTTAGACAACAAATTTATTTTCATATGATTCTGGGGGCTAGAACTCTGAGATAAGGTGTTGGCAGGGATGGTTTCTTCTGAGGCCTCTCTCCTTTGGGATGGCCATCTTCTCTCTCTTTATTTTAAATAGTGTGTTATACATAGCCTATATCTTTTTTGTAGGCATGTCTTTCTCATGCTTTTATTATCTCTAGCAATGGTAGTCTGTTCTTTTTATTTATTTATTTTTTTAAATTAAGTTAGAGCTTAGTGGTCTTCTTGCTCCTTTTTTTTTTTTTTTTTCTTTTTTTGAGACAAAATATCACTCTGTTGCCCTGGATAGAGGGCCGTGGCGTCAGCCTAGCTCACAGCAACCTCAAACTCCTGGGCTTAAGTGATCCTTCTGCCTCAGCCCCCTGAGTAGCTGGGACAGTGGGCGCATGCCACCACGTCTGGCTATTTTTTTCTGTTTTTGGTAGAGATGAGGTCTCGCTCTTACTCAGGCTAATCTCGAACTCCTGACCTCAATCAATCCTCCTGCCTCAGCCTCCCAGAGTGCTACGATTATAGGTGTGAGCCACTGCGCCCAGCCTATTCTTTGCTCATTTTTATATGAAATTAGTTTTCCTGAATTTGTAGAAGGGAGTGTGGTTTTGGATAGCTTTTTAGACTTCAGGTTCTGGAATTCCCTTTTGTATTGTTTTTGGATAATGTTAAAAATCATAGGGGCATACTTTCTGAGCTGCCTGCTATGGTTCCTTCTCCTACTGTTTCCTAGATCTTCTCTTTCCTTTACTCTGTTATCCCTGGGTTATTCAGTTTGGTTTCTGTTCTCAGAAGATTCTTGTCATTGTGGGGTTTTGTGTTGGAGGGGAGCTTTGGCTGGTTAGTTTTGAGGGTTCCTGGGGCCAAGACTGCTTTAGCCCTTGCAGACCCTTCTATAGTCTTCTTGTATTCCATCCACAGTTAGAATGTGCAAAACGCCTCCTAGGTTCAGTTGCACTTCACAAATTGGCCCTTCCAGCTTTCCAGTTAGAACTGAGAAAGCTGTTTAGGGATTCTTAGGCGCCTGCTGCTTCCTTCTGCACAGTTGCTTAGACCATACAGGTTTTGTAGTTGTCCATGGTTTCCCCTCTACCTCTTGGTATTCTGGAGTTTGTAGTATAGATATATCCATGGGTTTTTGGTTTTGTGTTTTTGGCCTGTTTTAGTGGGGGAATTTGGGAGAAAGCAAAAAGTCATGCTGCTACCGCCACTACTGCCATCTTCCTCATCCATTTTTAAATTTACTTAATCCCACATTGTGTAAGATGAGGGTATGAACATTCAAATTTCCACCTTCCTCTTTCTCCCACCTGTCAACTTCTGTCTCCTCTACCTTTTCTTTTACATTGTCAGAGTAGTTCATGTTTGTATTTCATTGTATAGCCATAATCAAGTCTTCTGCATTTTTATATAGGTTGATTCTAAAATTAAAAACCAATAAATAACATTTATATTATTACGTTATGTAACTATTTTTACATAGGCTATGACTGCATTCTTTTTCTGTTTTATTGTCACACCTGTACTACTCAAAGGAAGTTGTTTTTAGTGTCAAGGTCAAATGAGTTTTCTATTTTATAATCTACCAATTGCTCAAAATTAAACCCTATTTTAGTTTGCTGTATAGTTTCACCGTGATTTTTCTGAACAGTTTTTTGTTTTTCAAACCTTCCTGATTGGCTTTCTGTTTTCTTATTGGAAGTAGGTGTATATTTTTTCTTTGCCTATGTTCCTATGTCTGTTTAGCATTTTTACTCATGTTCTCTATTCTCTATTGCTTGGAATGCTTTTCATTCTTAACAGGGATATTCTTGGGAGCCTGTTGCCCTCCCGTTTGAAAGTAGGTAGGTTCCACGTCTGTTGCATAGTGGCCACCATAGGTTTTCTTTCATGGAACTCTTGTTCCTCCAGTTATTGAATTCCACAACTACCAGTTTTATCTTGTTTAATGGAATACATCCTTAAGTAGTTTCCTGATAAAGGTGTCTAGAAAATAAACATTACTTGGGCCTTCATGCTGAATTGATATTTTTGTTGAGTACAGTGTTTTAACTTCAAAATCATTTTCTCTCAGAATTCAGTAGCTTTTACTCTCTGTTGTTTTACATGAGAAGTTTTGTGCCAGTCTGAATCTCATTTTTTTCTTTCTGGAAGCTTTTGGGAGCTCATCTCATCCTTTAGCTTTTGAAATTTCACAATGGTAAGTTTAGGAATGTAGTGACTCAATCTGCAATAAAGCTTTAGAACCACTCTATCTTGTTACTTACTAATGGAAATTTTAGGTTTAAAAGGATTAGAATTAGTGTCAACACATTTGAACATATGGGACTTTTACAAATGATAAAACTATGCCTTTAAAATAATTTTAGGAACTTAAATTTAGACACATAAAGTAGCACTTAAGTTAGCTACTTTGCCAGCATTGTAGTACAATTGATATTAATGTTTCATAGGAGAAATGGAAGAGACTACCTAAGCTATGCCTAGCATATAGTTAGTTCTTTTTGTTTTTGTTTTTTGAGACAAAGTCTCATTCTGTTGCCCGGGCTAAAGTGCCGTGGCGTCAGCCTAGCTCACAGCAACCTCAAACTCCTGGGCTCGAACAATCCTCTGCCTCAGCCTCCCGAGTAGCCGGGACTACAGGCATGCGCCACTGTGCCCGGCTAATTTTTTCTATATATTTTTAGTTGTCCAGCTAATTTCTTTCTATTTTTAGTAGAGACGGGGTCTCGCTCTTGCTCAGGCTGGTCTTGAACTCCTGAGCTCAAACAATGCACCTGCCTTGCCCTCCCAGAGTGCTAGGATTACAGGCATCAGCCACCACGCCCGGCTGTTAGTTCTCTTTTAAATGCCCAGGGACCTATCTACTTGTGAATTCTCTCAGGCCTTTTAAAATCTGTTTTTCTCCTTCTACTCCTTGTCTGCCTTTACTCCTCTCTATTTATTTGCAATCCCTCCTGAGCCTGGAAGGGAGCCAAAGTTCAACCCAAACTTGTCCCTTTTGCTACTTGTCTGGAAGGAACAAGGCCAGAGTCACTCACTGAGGTAAAGGTAGAATTGCCTTGGGTATTCATACTGCTTGGTTTTCTACTTCCAAGATCCATCAAACCTCAGACTATTCTCATATAAGGCCTACATTTTACAGGTTAGTTATGAAGAATGCAGCCTCCAGGATCAGAGCTATGTGATGGGCAAATTACTTAACCTCTGAGCCTTGGTTTCCTTATCTGCAAAATGGGGATAGTAATAGTATCTTTCTGATAATATTATAGTATGGGTAATGTTTAATTGAGTTAGTACGTGTAAAATATTAATACTTAGCAGTGTTTCTCACATAGTAAATTCTTTAAAAATGTTATTTGTGGGCCGGGCGCCGTGGCTCACGCCTGTAATCCTAGCTCTCTGGGAGGCCGAGGCGGGCGGATTGTTTGAGCTCAGGAGTTCGAAACCAGCCTGAGCAAGAGCAAGACCCCGTCTCTACTAAAATTAGAAAGAGATTAATTGGACAACTAAAAATATATAGAAAAAATTAGCCGGCCAATGTGGTGCATGCCTGTAGTCTCAGCTACTCGGGAGGCTGAGGCAAGAGGATCGCTTGAGCCCAGGAGTTTGAGGTTGCTGTGAGCTAAGATGATGCCACGGCACTCTAGCCCGGGCAATACAGTGAGACTCTGTCTCAAAAAAAAAAAAAAAAGCACCTACCTCCCCTCTCCTCCCAGACATAGTGCTTGATGCAAGAGTGTGCATGTGACCAGGCTGAGCTGATCAGAGTAAACCACAGGACTTTTATAGGCATTTCCACTCTTTCTCACTGGACATGATCCTAGGAAGATGAGAGGCTGGGATGTCTGCTGCCATGCTGTCCCTGTGAGTGGAAAGTCCTGAACTATCCTATTGGTCTCTAAAACTCTTGGCTCAGAATAGGCGCTCAATATTTATTAAATGAAAGATGGGTTTAAATCCAGCAGAGGGAGAAAGAGTGAGAGGCTAATGTGGAATGGAGAGGAATCAGAAGGAGCAGAGGAAAACTCTTCTGCAATAGCATCATAGATGGAACATGTCATCAAACATCTGAAGAAACCCAGGTATTTTTGTTTTCTAAATGTGATGCATTGAACACACGGTTTCTTTAAGTTGGCTTTAGCCAATTTTAATTGGTGGAGTTTTTCAAATTCTGCAAAGATAAATGCACTAGGTAGGATCAATGGATTCACTGTATCTTCTCAATGCTCCATTTACTGGGTCTCTTCCAGGAAGGAAAGAGATGAATAAACTCTGTGGAGAGTCATAATGTACTTAGTGTGACAGGTTTGCTCTTTTCTACTATGCACTAGCCTTAGCAGCTACAAAGGCATGTGCTACAGATTGGATTACTACATCTTTTGAAAAGAAAATAGAAGCATGACTTCATTCAGAGAAGGTATCAGGCTGACACCCAGTGATTCAGTACGGTGCCACTCTGCTCTGAGAGAACGGGGCTCCTCATTGTGCCAACAGCATTTAGAAGTGATCTTTATTTTTGCCTCCTTGAACAGGGACAGCTGTTGAGAAAAGGGCATGCACCTTTTCTTTCTTTCTTTCTCTCTCTTTTCTTTCTTTCTTTCTCTTTTCTTTTTTTCCTTTCTTTCTTTTGACACTAACCTACATTAAGAGAAAATAGTAAAAGTAGTTTTAATAGTAACATCCTCATGGACTACAAAAAGCCATATCTCTATGCTTACACCAGCCTCCTTGCTGACTTTGTCATGGCTGGAGTAAAATTTTTATGTACTTTGTGCTTGAGGGCTTAATAAACAGGAACCACATTGAACGGATGGGTATGCACATACACTGATTATGTGCACAAGAAAATATTGAGGTCATCAAACCTGTGACTCACGAATGACAGAGGTCTCAACCTCAAGTGGCTATAGCAGCCAGGGAAGTGGGCGGAGGGCATGAGACAATAGAGGGTGGTGGAGACTGTTGCACAATGAGAACACATACTGCTTTCAAAGGAGACAGCCATTTTTCAGTTCTGTAGAATTATTTCTCCATGAAAACATATGCCTGGTGCTGCCAGTCTTCTGATTTTTTTCTGAGGGAACCTTAAAGTCCAGAAATTCATAAAACATATCTCATTTTTTAATGCTGAAAATAGTTTCAATTAGCTAAGAGTCTGTGTGAGTAAAATGAAGCTCACCCAACTGGCCACATCACCCTATGGATCTGCAGTTTGTCACCACCGTATCAGGGTCCATTTAAAAACAGACACGTAAGCAAGGGAGTCTGCATATATTAATTCAGTTTAATCATATCAATTCTTAAACAAAAAATTTCCTCCAAGAGACAATAGTTCACAGTAACTGCAAAGCTTACTCACAACTTTTAAAAATACCAGTCATGCTTAGCATTCAAAGAAGATATTGTAGAATAACGGTAAAAACTTTTACCAGGAACATCAGCTTCTGACTTTAAAAATTACAAATACTGAAGCATTTGGTATCAGACACAGTAGTTTTGACATTGTCTGTTCATTTGATGAGTTTCTGGAAGTTTGGAAAATTGTACCTCTATAATTGGGATAATGCGCTTACTCTAAACTAAACATTTTCAAATGTAGAAAACAAACTAGCAAGCTACACATACAAAGAAAAGCCCTCTAAGACAAGCTCTCCACATGTTGAATGCCAACATATGCACCGAGAATCCTGGAAGACTAGAATTGATACATAGACTTGGCCTGAAGTCTTACGCCCCAGGCTCAGCAATGGAGCTTGCTTTCACCTACACATTAATGACAAACTCTGGGTTAGTATAAGAGAAGCCAGCAAATTCATTCTGGTCCAAGTTCATGATGAAGAGTTTATCAGTGGGAGTCAGTTCCACAGGCTGTCTGGTGAACTCTTTGTCGAAGTTGGAGGTATCTCGCTTGTCTCTCTGCCAAATGGAAAGCAGACACATTAACACAGCATAAGAAGAAGGAAACAGGACCAAGACATGTCAGTTACCGGGAGTCTGATGTCATTTCACAAGCAGAGTCAGAAAGAGTCCCTGTGCTGACAATTTTTAGTAGCTACATTGCACATACTAGCTTTGCATGTTGTCTCCGGGATAGAAAGCTTGGCGGACATCTTCTAAGAAAGGAAATAAGTCACCGAATTTCTTTAAGTGTTGCCACAAAGTGGTGTGTGTGCGTGCGAGAGCGTGTGTTGTATTTTCTTTGGCTTTGAGATGAATTGAATTGGAAACTATTTGTTATCACGTATAATGCCATACAATTAGTGATTAGGTAGAGTGGCCCATAGAAAACTGCTCAATAGCGACACCTGTGGCTAGGAGGCCTCTTTCTTTGCCAAGGTGAACTTGCACAACTGCTGTGCTCCCCGGAAGGTGGAATGGCCACGTGGGAAAATCAGATCTCTGCTTAATGAAAGGCGTTGATGGCTATCCACCCCACACTTGTTGGTACAATCCAGGCTTTAAAGGGATACTCAAAAACCCACCCACAGATTAGAATTTGGGTCTTCATCAGCCAGAGGTTCTCTCCAAAGATGTTTACAGCACGTATCTAGTCAACAAACTATAAAAAAACAAAATCCAAAGCTTAAAGTAAGGTCTGTAAAGGAAGCCTTAAAAAACCAAAACAGAGCAACTCGATTCTCCTGATTTGTCTGGCATTTCTCTTTTTTAGTGGGGAGGTGCGGGAGATATTAACCCCAATTTGCTATAGTATGGAGCGAGTTTTGCCAGGGAACATCAGAGTGTGGGCTGCTCTTCCGTATGACGCGCTGACTTCTTCAAGGTTCTTGTCAGCCTATTATTTCTTCCCATCCTCATCCCACACATCTGGGAGGCAGGTAGAACTGGAGTCCTTATCCCCCCACCATTGTTTGACAGATGAGAAAACTGAGGCACAGGCAGGTGAAGTGACTTGCCCAAGATTGCACAGTGGGTTTGTGAGTATTACCTGACCACATCACTGCTAAGTATGCCTCCTCTCAGCCCCTCTGACCGGAGCGACAGCCCAATGGCTGTTTTATTACGGGACAACCAGGGATAACCCCTGGGATTCACTGGTCCCAGGCAGACCACCAGGCTGAAGCCAGAGTTGTGTCAGATTATAAAGGGGTCGGTGAGGATTGATCGACTCATTAGAGTTTGGCCAATCACCACACAGGCTTTATCCCCTAATGGTCACTGGCTGATAAGGGTTTCTCATCGCTGGGCTCATTCTCCTTTCATAAGAAGTGCTTCTTTCTGCTGTTCCCCTGAGATAGGTAAAATGTCTCTGTGGAGTTCCCTACCTACTCTGTGTGGGGATGTGGCAGTGAGGGAGACACACTGTCTCAGCAGCACACTTGGGTATGTGTGGCCAGAGTGGAGCAGGCTAGAGATGCCAATGGAGCTGTTTTCTGGATGGCGGGCCACCTCCTGCCACATCCCACCCCCTCTGCTTTGCCTTGTCCTGCCTGTGAACCTGTCTTGGGCTGTGGGAGGTTCCATCCTCCAGGAACTCAGTGTGTTACTGCCTGTGTTCAGAGCAAAGCTCGCATGCCTCCTCTTCCTTTAATACCGTCTGTGCATCCCTCTCTCAATCCCTGCAAGTCACACTTTGGTATCCTTTTCACTGTCTGTATTGCACTTATTGCTTTCAGAGAGTGTCTTGTTTACTTATTTGTCTCCAAGAGGGCAGAGTCCTTGTCTGTTTCTTCATTATTGTATTTCTAGTGCCAGGAATGGTACTTGGCACACAGTAGGCTGCTCATAATTATTTGTCGAATGAATGAATCTATGAATGAAGACTTGGCCAAGGAAAAGCCTCCTCACTTTTTCCAACCTATAGTTGCCCCAAAGGTAGGGACCTCACTCTGAAGAAAAATAATGGAATTTATTCCCATTGGTCTACCGGTCTCCCAAATAGGCCACTGTCCATTTGAGCCCCAGTATGAACTGAATTTTGTTAGGTGCCTTCAAGGTCTGAGAGCTCCAGGGCTCTGTGTGGGCTAGAAGACAGGTAGATCTGGGGCTAGAAGATAGGCAACTGCCTTCTTTCAGATCTCCCCTGGTCTCATCAACCCTATCTAGTCTTCCTTGCCTGTGGGCAGGTAGCAAAAGTTCGCTTCCCACCAGCCCCAACTTTGGAAGTCCTTCCCCATTTCTTGTATTGGTGAAGACTAATGCTTCGGATAGCCACTTGGTCCAGACAGGACTTGCCCTTCTGGACTTTGTCCTGTGGGCAGATCCCCATAGAAAATACTCCTGGATCTTACCCCAGAAGTTGGGAAAGAATAGGTCTCTCTGTTGGGATAATTCTTTTGGGGTTGATAGCATCTGAAGACACTTGAGAATAATAGCATTCATCCAAGGAGGGCTATTAACTCCACTGACCTCATATTAACCCCCCAAGAAGGTCATTGTGGCCACAGCCCTATGTTTTCTTAGGAGAGCTCTGTTTCTCAGACTTCCCTGCACTGGAAATGTGGATAGAAAAGGAAATGTTACGAATTCTGACTACTGATTCCTTCCTTCCTTCTCTGACCAATCCTCAGGAAGGTGTGCTAGGGGAACAGATACTTTGGCTTGAGTATCTATTTCTGCAAACTATTAAACTTCTGAAAAATAATGGCAAGAATTTGGAAAATGTAGAGTGCGGTATACATATATGCTGTATTTTATCTATCTAGCTATCTTTCTATCCATCCATCCTACATTGTTCTCTAAAGTTGTCTCAGATCATGTGTCAATGGCCCAGTGTTTCTCCATGGTTTTTATCATCCTGAGAGTATGTCCAGGCAAAATGAGTGTATGACCCCACAGCCAGAAGAAGGACCTCAAATAACTTGCCTGTGGTGGGTATGACTCAGAGATGCCTGTTATTGTTGCTAGAGAGCAGAAAGAGTCCCAGGCAGAGGATCAGGAGGCCTGGGTTTGTATCCCAGCTGACTGACCTTGGGCAAGTTACTTCTTCTCTTCAGATTGTAGTTTCCCCAATAATAAAATGAGGGAATTTTGCCCTAATTTCCCTACTTCTCTAACCTTCTAAGTTTCTCAGCTAGGACTTCAAGTTGGCTTCACTTTAGGTCTAGATTGCTACCATGGTGGCAATAGCAGGGATGGTCCCCAAGCCTGAAGCAATCAAAGGGTAGAAAAAGATGACCTACAGGGGATGTTGCCTAAGTGGAGATCCATGTCATGGTTTTCTTAAGGAGAAGAAGTCTTACTTCAAGGACATTAGTCAAGTTTTCAATGTTCCCTTGAACAGAATCCCTGGAACTTCTGGAAATCACTTGAACTGTGATAAAAATTCTCTTTAGGCTGCCTGAGAATAGCAGGA
>CAUYSK010027562.1:0-12042 GCA_963575035.1 Avahi laniger | reverse complement strand
CTGCCATGCTAGTGAGATATAAAAGTTCAACAGTTTTGCTTTTGAGCTTTTAAAATAGGATTTGTGTGTGTGTGTGTTCCTAGAGAAATTTGGTAAAGATTTAAGTTGTTCTCCAGTTTAGAAAAGAATTTTTTTTTTTTTTGAGACAGGGTCTTGCTCTGCTGCCTGGGCTAGAGTGCAGTTGTGTCATCATAGCTCACTGCAACCTCGAACTCCTGGGCTCAAGTGATCCTCCTGCCTCAGCCTCCCGAGTAGCTGGGACTACAGGCATGTGCCACCATGCCTGGCGTAAATCATTGTATTTGCTCCTCAATTCCAGCATCGAGCTTCTTCCCCCCACCTCTCTAATGACACCCCCTCTGCTGAGGCCGTCAGCAAACTGGAAATCCCAGCAACTCTTTCCAGGGCATATTTCATTGTGCCTCCCATGGTGGTTTACACTGTCGAGCATTTTCTCCTCCTGGAAATGGCTCCTTTGGCTTCCACGACATTGCCCCTGCGCCTCACCATGCCCTTCCTCATACTTCTCCTCCTTGGCCTGCTTCTCAAAGTTGGCACCCTCCAGCTTCCATCCTTTCCCAACTTCCCACTCAGCACGCAGCCCTGGAGTGACGCAGGCGCTCCGCTGGTGCCAGCTCATCCCCAAGTGCTCTGGCTCCCAGCCTAGGTCCTCAGCCTCGACCTTTGCAGCCATCCAGTTGTGCTGTGTCTTTCACTAGCCTGCAGACATCCAGTTTGCATTTCCAGTACCTAGCAGGGGATGTGAATAAATTAATAAGTACTTGCTGGTGAGACTCAGGTTACATATTATTAAATTGGAACTATCAACCATTTTTGAAGTATTGTACACAGAATGGAAAATATAGCAGTTCTGCCAGAGCGGGTTTTAGGCATCCCATTTAACTGTTCATCATGAATGGGAAATCTTAAACAGGAGAAGAAATGAAAACAAAACAAAAACAAACAAAAAAACCCCCAACAAATCAATTCCATTTCTAATGGAGGTCAGAGTAAATATTGCCATATTTTCATTAGAAAGCTATTTAAACAATCCTCTACAGTCTTCCATTCTGAAAATTCTGCTTTAGCAGTTTGGCAGACAAAGGCAAAGAAAAGTAGAATTTCTTTAAACATTTTTTTCTGTTCACTCAGAGTTGACAACTTCACATTTTCTTAGACTGACATATAAAAGATTGGATCCCATTTCTTTGCTGTGCAAGTAATAAAATAAAAGATTTCATCCGTTTTGCATATGGTTTCCCCTTGAAGTCTGATTTTATGTTTAGGCTCTGTCTAAACACACAAAAAAATGGTTCACATACAGATGAAAAGGATTTAATTTAAGGAATTACTATCCCTGGATGACACTAATATCTAGTTTGTTTGAAATTTTTTGCTTTTCTTTTTCCAAACAATTGTTTACTATAATAAAAAAATGGGAACATAATTGAATTAATGCAACATCAGCTAGGCAATAAAATTTTCTTGGGCTGTATAGTAAGTCAATTATAATTCTACTCTATTGCTGATATTTTAAGCTCTCTAAGTATTCTAGTCCCTACTATGTTATGCCTTAAGCGGGAGGTCAGGTGGCACTTGTAACCCCACTTTTTAGAGTGAAACTGTAGAAATCCTTCCAACAATGACTGGGAAATCTGAAATCGTCTGAGGAACTTGGTAGTGTGCACGGGTTTCCTTTCCTGGCAGCTAGGAGAAATGTCAGAATTGAAAGAGAAGGGTGTTGGGTGGAGAATTAACAATGCCAGAGAAAGGTGAGAGTTCTAGAAGCCGAAGGAATGAGCCGGGGGCCGGTGAGTGGCTGCAAGAGGAGCCAGTACCTTTAGACTCTTGGAGCACTGCTTCTGAGGGTGTGGCCCCAACCGGCAGCTGCATCACCTCGGAACTGATTAGAAATGCAGATTCCGGCCCTCACCCCAGACCAATTGAATCAGAAACTCGGGGGTGGGGCCCAGCTGTCTGTGTTTCAACAAGCCTCCCCCCTTCAACTCTGAGGATTTGGAAGCACATTCAAGTTTGACAACCCCTGATTAAGAGGAAAGTGGAATACCATTGTGCACACGAGTATCTTTTGTTAAAAATATAATTACTGAACATTTTATTTTAAAACAATATATTTTATGAGCCTGGCACGGTGGCTCGCACCTGTAATCCCAGCTACTCAGGAGGCTGAGGCAGGAGGATCGAGATGATCACACCTGTGAATAGCCACTGCACTCCATCCTGGGCAACATTGCGAGATCCCATCTCTTAAAAAAATATACACACACACACACACACACACACACACAGACACACAAACCCCACACAGGCAATAAATACACAGAAGATAATTTTATAAAGCAAACCAACTCATCTGGATTTTTTCCTTATGATTGAGTATCTGGGAGTTAAGAGATATTGTCTACCATGATTGGGTGCTAAAGAAAACACATTTTAAGGATGGGTGTAGAAGGGAAAATCTTCAAATGTCAATATCAGCCACTGTATAGTTTATTATCCAGAGAAACATGGTAGGTTGCCTTTCTGCTAAAACTATGCAGGTGCTAGTCAAAATTTTGCATCATTTCTATATAGATATTATTTTCATTTAATTGGCATTGCAAACCAAAAAGAAAAAACCAACAAAATCAAATTTTGGGTAGAGATTTATCTTATTGTTTGCCAGTAACTGAGCTAACTTATTTTTCTTTTAACTTTTCATTTTTTCCAGCTTTTCCTTCTGTGTTCATGGTTGGGGTGTTAATAGCATGTCTAAGCTAATTGCACTCCTGATGGTCTAATTCTATTCACTGTCATTTTTGGCAGTAAAATTCTCCGTTTGGCATGCTCTCACACTGACAGAGGCATGCTAAATTAGCTGAGAAGAATCTCAGAATGCTAGATTTTTATATCCAGGCAGAATAAGTCCAAAAATATCATCAAGGATCATACAGGACAGCTGAGATTTCTGCTCGGTTTATGGGTACATTCCAGGGAAAACGTTCCGATGAGCTCACCCTCACCAGGATGGTTTCATTGAGGATGGTGTTTGCCTTCAGGGTGCATGTTAATGTATTCATGAAGGGCTCTTTGGGCTACACAGGACATGACAGAATCTCAGCTTAAACTGATTTCAGAAAAGAGAGGTTGTATTACCTCTCACAACTGAAAAGACCAGGAGTTGTGTGGGGCCCCAGGGGCTCAAATGGTATTGTGTTAGGCAGTCTCTAAAATGGCTTTCAATGGTTCTTGCCTCCTGGTATTCACCTTCTCTGTAATTCCCTTGCCTTGAGTGTCTGTGCAGCTGTTCCCCCAGGGGAACCTTAAGATGACTGGAGTCCTGGTCAATAATTTTTTTTTTTTTGAGACAGTGTCTCACTCGGTTGACCAGGCTAGAGTGCCGTGGTGTCATCGTAGCTTACAGCAACCTCAAACTCCTGGGCTCAAGCGAATTTCCTTCCTCGACCTCCCAAGTAGCTGGAACTGTAAGTGCGAGCCACCATGCCTGGCTGATTTTTTCTATTTTTAGTAGAGATGGGGTCTCGTTCTTGCTCAGGCTAGTCTTGAACTCCTGAGCTCAAGTGATTCCCTGCCTTGGCCTCCCAGAGTGCTAGGATTACAGGCGTGAGCCACCACACCCTGCCACGGCTAATATCTTGATGGCAGCCCCAGGAGAGACCCTGAGTCAGAACCACCCAGCTAAGCTCTCCTGCATTTCTGATCCACAGCAACGGTGAGTAACAAACACGTGTTGCTTTAAGCTACTCTGTTTTGGGGCGATTTGTTAGGGAGCACAGGGTTTGTGGTGCGGAGGGGTGCTCTCCCAGGGCTTTCCTCTGTGTGGCCTCCATACCAGGCAGAGGTGGCAGAACGGTGGCTGGGGAGTCCAGACTCCTGGCCAGCTCCCTCAAAGATTAGTGACTTTCACCTTTGCAATAGATAAAGAAAAATTCCTGGGATGGAGTCTCATGAAACTGACTTGGGTCACTTCCTGCTGGAGTATTTAGCATTAATTTTCCTTGTGCTGCTCCCTTGGTGCCTTGGAAACAAGTGAGCAATTATTCACTAGAGAGTTCCAGGTCAGTCTATGGAGCCTCCCCACTCTGAGCCTCTCTGAGTTCTAGCTTAGGCCAAAAGCGACCCAGGAGTTCCATTGGCTTGTCTTTCGCCATTGGTGAAGCTCAACTAAAATCTAGGTGGTGGGACAGAGAGAGCACAGACGACCTAGATGAGGCAGGGGCAGGTGCCTCCACAAGATGTCCCGATAAGGTAAAATTGTTAATTTATTTATTCATTATTATCTGTTAAATGTCACTATGTGACTACTAAAGTGTCCATGGTTTTAATTTTATTTTCTATCTTCATGACCAAGTTTTGATTAGTTTCTACCAGCCTCCTGGGCCCCATGATCGCTTCAACTCCTAAAATCATAGCATACGGGCACACAGGTGTGCACCAAGCGCTGGGACCACCTGCCGCGGAGCCGCTCCCTTCCCAGTGGTCCTCACTGTTGGGATGTTCCTCCCCCCATCCAGGCTTGGCCTTCCCACCTCCAGCTGGGAGAAGGAGAATGTCATGGGTAAAGGCAGGGCTTTAGGTTTAGGGACCTGGGTCTGGGTCCTGGCTTGGCCATTTACGAGTTGTGCTGCCTTGGCCTCTCTGAGCCATAGTCTCTTATTGCACAAAATGAGGATTTTAGTGCCTGCCTGTTGTAACTATTAAATGGCACAAAGTTCATATCATTGTTTTTATTGATTTATTAATTCCTGAAGCATAGTCAATTTTTTATGAATTGTCAAGAGAAATAATGTTTTAATGTAGAAACCAAATCTGAACATGACACTTCAGAAAATGATATTATTAATTAGTTCACCCACTTCTGAACTCTTCTAGTAATAGATTTTTACAATAGATCTCTGCAATAGATTTTTTTTTTCGGTAGCTACATCATACCATTAACTTAAACTGATCTTTTAATGAGCAAAGAACCCTCCCAGTTCCTTTTTACACAAACTGTTGATAAATCCTATCTCTCCTCTTCTGCATTTGTCCTATTCAATATTCGTACCCAAGCAGTTGGCTTCACATTGATGCTTGTGACATTCTGTTTTGTTGTTTGGGGACACATTGTCTTCCCAGTCTTACTGAATTTTTTCCTTTACCCAACAAACCAGTTGGATGTGCACTATGTTGGATGAAGATGTTGCCTATTTCATGAGCAGGCCATCTATCTTGCCACACAAGACGCTGCAAGAGCCTAATCTAGAGACTTGTGGCACACCAGTGGAGACCCCTCTTGGCTGGCCCTGGCTGATTAACCACCCCGTACTCTGTTTATTTGGCCAGCTGTGGATGCTCCCATTTTCCTAGCCGTCAACCCACATAGGTTCGTATTCTCCACCTGGATACCATGAAAGCTTTTTTGAAAAGCTTTGTTAAAATTCATAGCCTGTGTCTGATCTACATTGTTATAACTATCAAAAGAGAAAATGAAAGGTCTCACTACTTCCGTACTATCAGCAGTCTCTTGACTGAGCAGAAGTCCCAAGAGGCAGGTAGGTCCCTTTATTACATGAGAATGATACTATCAATAGAGTTCCTGCTATTTCACATTTTTGCCAATACTTGATATTATTAAAAGTAATTTTTGTTGATTTTCTGAGGGTGAAATGGTATCTTATTGTTGTTATAATTAGAAATTCCTAATTACTATTGAGATAGAGCATGTTTTCATATTTATTGACAATTTGGGTTTTCTTTTCTATGACTTGCCTGTTTGTACTCTTTGCTCATTTTTCTGAACTTTGATTTTTAAAAATTTAATAATATATCTTGAAGATATTTCTATATATGTACATATGTAGAATGCCTGAATTTTTTTAAGCATTGCAGGATGGTCTATTTTGTGGATACAGCATGATTTATTTAACCACCTTCTTCTGATATTTAAGTTTTTTCTGGTTTTTACTTCCTATTCTAAACATTGCTTTTCTTGATGTCATTTGGCTAGTATATCCACACACAGATTCTATTCTAGGAGAGAAAAATGTAGATCAAAAATATGTGCATTTAATATTTCAATAGATATCATTAAACAGCCTTCCAAAAATACTGCACTAATGTACACTCTCCCCCAATAAGTTGTAATTATGTGTCGGGAAAGAGCTATTTGTGCTCTTCGACCGACTGGGCCATTTGCACGACACACCCATAGTGTCATCGTCACTGCCACTGCTTTCATTTTCCATGAGAGCTCTCCACGGTGAGATCACCCTCTCGTGCCTAGCTTTCCACAGAACTCTGGGTTTTATTTAGCACGTATTCATTCTCCTTTCACTTGCCACCCCTCTACGTCTTCATGGGAAGAGTATATTTTTCTATTCCACTGATGAACTCAATGATACTACTATCAAAATACGTAGCAGCCAGTACAGCACAGCGCCACCCAAACAGAATGAACACTGCCGGAAGCATCCGATATGGTTTTGTCAGTGTGTATTGGCTGAATGTCAACCCGTACACATACACACAATATAAGTTTCTGTCACTGTTTTGTTACAAAAATGGAACAATATTATGAATATTTTTGACCTATTCTTCTTATTGTTTTTCACACAAGGATACCTCATCCCTTAAATCTCAGCCGCAATATGGCTCTTACGCATTCTTGTTAATTGCTGTGGAAAGCCACATTGAATGGGCCAGATGTACCAATATTTATTCAGCAGTACCCTATTCAACCTTCCCTTTGTACCAGTGTTTTTGCTGCTGTGAACAATGCCGTAGTCAACGTTCTTGTGCGTGTGTCAATGTGTACCAGGGCTTTCATCTCAAGGGCGTCAGGTCCCAGGGATGGAACAGGTGGATTGCATGATGAGTGGTAAATTGTGTTAGATGGTTTCAGATAGCTTTTCAAAGTTCAATGACAATTAACATTTTTTATTAATACCATCAAGACGTAAAGAAATTTTTCCCCCTACATCCCATCCGGCAATAAGTAAGTGGCTTTCTGATATCTATGAGGCCAGCCTAATAGGTATAAAGTAATAATCTGTATTTCCTAAGCTACTAGTGAACTTGAACGTCTTTTCCCGTGTTGGCCATTTGGATCTTCTCTTCATGTCTTTGCTTATTTCTCTGTTGTGTTGTTTGTGTCCCTGTTAATACATAAAACCTTTTTTGCACATTGCAGATATTAATCCTATGCTTACTTTGAAAACATTTTTAAATTAATCTTATATTTGTCCATGGATTTGGCTTAGGTTATTTGTTGCCATAACAGAATGTTGTTATGAGCGTGAGAATGCGCCACATCTCTTTCTCTGTATCTCTCCCTCTCTCCCCCACCCTTCCTCCTCTTTTCCTCACCTTCTTTCTGTGTATGTGTGTTTGTGCATGTGCTCGCTGTTCTCTCTCCTTCCCTCTTCCTTGCAGTCTCCTTTGTTCTGTCTCCTGCTCTGCCTCCCCCTCTCACCTGCTGCTTACCTCTTCGCACCTCCAGCTCCACAGGAATTCTAACTGTCAGCGCAGAGGGCACTGTTTTGTTCTGCCTGTGTCACTTAGGAAGCCAAGGTAGACCCTAGAGGTGCCGGGGTCAGCCCCATACGAGGTTAAAGCAGTGTGCCTTCAACTTCGGCTGAATGTGAGATCCCTCGGGAAGTTTTTGCTTTTGATGTGGATTCTCCAGACCCACCCTCTGAGATTTTAGGTCTCGAGTGGTGTAAATGGGTATTTATTTTAAAATCTCTCCAGGTGATTCCAGTAATAATCAGCACTGGCTCCTGTGAGTTAGAGCTGGGTCAGGGAAGTTGGACAAATGCTCACTGGTGCGGGTAGCTTGCTTGGGTGACTGGACAAGCCAGGTTGTTACAGCCTCAGGTAATTGTCTTCAGCAACCACCCAGCTCAGCACAAGGCAGCCTGAGGAGCTCCAGCAGAGTAGAAACAGGTGAAGCACATGGTCTGCAGGCCTGACAGTTCATCATGAAGGGAGGCTCAAGTGCAGCTGCAGTGCCGCTAATGGGCACAGGAGGGCAGTGTGGCCCCACATGGCTCAGAAGCCCTCCGATTCTACAAGAGGCCTGACCAGGCTGGGGTCCGGGTTCCAGGAAAGCTGTGAGCTGGTGAAGGGCCACCGCCACCCATTACCTTCCTCCCTTCCTACTCTTAGTCCCTGTCCCACAGAACCTAGCTTTCAGATGATTATATTTTATCTGACATTTATTGAGCATGAATGATCTCATGTGAAACACCGTCCTGGATTATTTCATTCAATCTTCATGGCAATCCAAGGTAAGCATAGTATTTCCCTTCTGCAGAGGAAGCAGCAGTTTAGGGAAGTTAATTAATTTCCCAGCAGAGCCAGAATTTAGACCCAAGCTTGCCTGACTCCAAGCCAAACGTTCTTTGCATTGAACAACTGCTACTTTATACAGGTAGCATTCAGTTGATTCTGAACACATTAACAAATGCTAATTGATCAGTTAATTTATTCATGCATGCTCATTATTTCTCCTTCCTTTCTTTCTCTTTTTTAAAAGGGAGCAGTAAGAATAACTGAGTTAGCTAAGAAAGGTTAAAGCCTGTGTTCTGTTTGCATTTTAACAAAAGCCTCTGAAGAAACAAAGAGCCGATGGCTCCTGGTGAAGTAGTGGCCATAGGGTTGCCTTCTCCACACGTCAGCCCAGGTGTTACACTACCTGTGTTCTGCAGACCAAATACAGGGTTTTGTTCAGCTAACATGAAGTTATTTAAAAATCTAAATCCCAGTGGTTTAAGATGGGACATTTCTTCTGCAGTTTGTCACAAGCCCACCATTCCCCTCTCTGGACATATTTGTGCTTTGCTCATCGATGCTACCTGCCTGGGACCTGCTGATGGCAGCACCTGGGCTGATGGGTCCTGTCAATGCTCCTACAAGGTGAGAACTACTCCATCTCGTTTCCTTGCTCTCCCTGCCTCCCAGGTGCAGCCATTGCCATCACACTGACTGTAGCAGCTAGAGCTCTCACACCTGTGGTGGGTGCATCGGCTGGTCTGCTGTGCCGCTTCCAGCACCCAGACCAGGCCTGGGTGTGCCGGGGCTAAATTTAGCCTGCAGCTGCCTCATCAGATGCTCGAGTATTTTCAGCCCTGGGAGCCCAGGGTGGCTGAGCTGGAAGGTGCTGAGGGCTTCTGGCCAGGGCTCACACCCACTGTTTGGGATTGAAATTAGCATGTAGGTTGTTCCAAGGTCTTGGCCCCTCCCTCCCTTCCCTTTTGCTTAATCGGAGATGGGGAGAAGGGAGAAGGCAAGAACTGGCAGAGACGAAGACAACACAAGATAGACTCTGCATCCCTCTGAATTTGCTCCACCGTTCCTCTCTTCTCTGCAGTTTGCCAGGATCCCCTGCCCCCATCTTCTTGTTGGTGTCCCAGAGGAGGGTACGGGGTGCTTTGCACAGTGATGGGCTGCCAGCTGGCCCCCGAGCCACTGTCCTGGGGAACTACCAGCCTTGCAGTGTCTTTCAGGGCTCATCCAATGTCCCTTCCTGACCTGAGTGTTCACAGACAGGTCTATGTTCCCCAAAGCCCTGGCCCACAGCCTCTGGAAGTTCCCATCTGGCGTGTGCTGTGGAGCAGAGAGGCCTTCTGGCCAAGGCGGCAGATGTATGTACAAAACCGCAGGCTGGCAGTGGCATTTACAAAGAAGAGAAAATGGGCCTAGAGTGGGGGCGGATATCGAGGGAGGGGAAGAGAGGAGATGCGCTCAGAGAGAGGACGCAGCCCCTAGGCCCAGGGCCTTGGCTGCAGGCTGCCCGATGTTGTTAAACCTCCTGTGAAGCCGAGTGAAGCAGGGTGCTCCCTCTCTCCCTAAATCCTACGTGACCAAGACAGAAGTTCCCGCCCCGCCCCCTACTTCCTGTGCCCAGTGTCTGGCACACAGCGTGCTTAGTAGGTGCCCAGTGATGGCACGGCCAGCCCACAGCTCCAACACTAGACGGGCTGTGGGGATCCTCTGTCTGGATCTGCTCATGTTACAGACAGGCAGGCTGCAGCCCTCGGGGTTGTTAGTTTTATGTGCGGATCCCTGACCTCCTCTTATGTGTCCTCAGCACCCCTCCCTCTCTGTCACGCTAATATTGACAATAGCTAACAGTCAGGACGCTGCACCAGGCACTATTTTAAACCCTCCTCATGTATTAACTCGTTTAGACCTTACGCCAACCCTATGTGGAGTAGGCACTGCTACCATCCCCATTTTACAGATGAAGACACTGAGATCCAGAGAGGTCAGTGACTTGCCCAAGGTCACACAGGGTTTAGAGCTGGGTGTTCTGGCTCCAGAGCCCAGCCTCATAGCCACTGTGCACACTGCCTGTCACTGTGCTTCACTCTGACTGCCTGTTTCTTGTCGGTGTCCACTGTGAAGGACCTGATGAAAGCATTATGTTTTAGTCCCCCTCGGATTCCAGGATTTATCCCAGAGCTCAACACAGAAGAAGCTCAAGCCAAAGTTTGTTGAATGAACATATGAATGAAAAAAGAAAAGTTCAGTTAAACTATTGTTGCTTACCCTGCATTTCCTAGAACTGATGTCTCTGAGGGGTTCCTGAGCACAGGGTAGGGGGGGGCATTCCGGCCTGCGGGAGAACCCGATCTCGATCCAGGCAGTCCTTCCCTGCGTGGGACCCTCCTGGCTGCTCCCCAGTTCTCTCTCCAGTCCCCGGCTCCGCACCGGCCTCTGTGCTTGCGCACAGGAGCACTGCACGTTTTCTACTGCAGAGCAAACGCCTGGATTGATTCTTTTGGCGACTGTCCCACAGACGGCACGCGGGCATCCAGCTGAGTCCCGTGGCGGTGGCAGCAGCGTCACCGCGGTGCCAGAGGCCGGGCAGGCAGCGGTGCCTCCCTCTTCTGCGGCTCAGCCGCTGTGCTCTCGAGGCTCAGGCCCACGCAGGGGGTCCCTGGGGAGCCAGTTTTCTGAGGCCACTGCAGCGGGCGGGACCTGGTGCAGAGAGGGGCGAGGCTGGGGAGTGCGGGGGCTTCAGAGCGGGCGCGGCTTGGGTCCGGCTCCCCGCGAACTCAGGGGGAGGAGGTTTTGCGGGAGTTTTGGGGGCGTGTGCGCCGGGGAGAACACCCCGGGGCAGAGGGAACGCAGGAGGGCTCTGCAGAAAGGTCCTGAATTGAGGCGGTGGGGCTGGGTCTTTACACCTCTTCGTCGACCAGTCTTGGGTGCGAGCAGCTGCCCCCGGCACGGGGCATGACCCCGGGCATCAGCTCCCCCTGGCGAGGCAATTCCCAGGAAGGAGGGGTTGGGAGCGTCAGCAGGCCACACTCCCCACGGCGGGGGGTGAGGCGCTTAGTCTTAAAGAAGCATCTGGGGGAGGCACCACGGTATCCCCCAGACACAACAGCCCGAAGGTGGCAGGTGGCGAGAGAAACGACCAAAGGCGCAAGCTGCGCCTGAGAAGCCCCGAGTGAAACACAGAATGGTTCGCACGGTGTGAGCCGCGAGTCACCGACGGTGGGTGGCAGCACCTCCTGGGCTGGCCAGAAGTGCACTTTCTTAGCCCCGCTCTGAGCCACTGAGTCAGCGACCCTAGGGAAGGGGCCCAGGAATCTCGGGGTGGTTCCGATGCAAGCTAAAGTTTGAGAACCGCTGTTCTAGACCACCCCATCAGGGGGAAGGATTAAAGACCTCGGAGAGTATTTACTGCGTTCAGATCCTTTGTAGAGGGCGATTCAAGGCCCATCACAGACGGACACAACCTTTGTCTCCCCTCTTCCTCTCCCTGATGGAAACTCTGACCAAGTATGAGAGCATTAAAGAGCAGCAAAGAGGTTGGGCGCCGTGGCTCACGCCTGTAATCCTAGCACTCTGGGAGGCTGAGGTGGGCGGGTTGTTTGAGCTCAGGAGTTCGAAACCAGCCTGAGCAAGAGCGAGACCCCCATCTCTACTAAAAATAAAAAGAAATTAATTGGACAACTAAAAATATATAGAAAAAATTAGCCGGGCATGGTGGCACATGCCTGTAGTCCCAGCTACTCGGGAGGCTGAGGC
>CAUYSK010027561.1:0-33925 GCA_963575035.1 Avahi laniger | reverse complement strand
GGACATGTCTGGTTCCCTTGCTTGTTCTGTGTTGTCAAACTATTTTATGTGTCTGGTATGCCTTGTAATTTCACAGTCTGTGATGGCTGGGCGTGTGGTACATGCCTGTAATCCTATCACTGTGGGAGGCCAAGGAGGGAGGATTGCTTGAGCCCAGGAGTTTGAGGTTGCTGTGAGCTGGGCTGACACCACAGCACCCTAGCCTGGACAACAGAGCAAGACTCCATCTCAAAAAAAAAAAAAAAAGTCCCCCTACCAAAATTTTTGGCTTTGAAGATGAATTTGGTAGAGAGATGGTTTTTGACTCTATTATATACAAACTGGGGGAGAGCAAGGAAAGGCAGCTCGGACTGTCTAATGGAGGGGGAACAAGACATCTCTGGAGCTGTCAGCAGGAGAATAGGTAAAGAAACATTAAAAATTTTCCCTCCCAAAGCCTCAGGCTTTCTTCAGGGCTTTGAGGCTGAATTAGAATGAATATTTGCAGCAGGCAGAGATAGGGCCCCTCTATCCTGCAAGCCTTTCTCTACACCTGGTTTATGCCACTGAGAAGATTCCTGATACCTGGTCGCCGGTGACTTTTATTTGATGGTGGAACCCATAATACCGCTGAGGCCAGTCTAGCCCTGAGTGCGCATTCGTTTTCTGTTGGCACCTTTGCCAGTCTCTCAGCTGGGAAGGAGGAAGAAGTGGAGTGGAAATCAGAGCTGGGTTTTATTATGAGTTCTGCTATGTGATCATTGGCAAGTTACTTTTTCAACTCTCTGCCTTTCTGTACCATGATGGGATTAGATGATGTTAATGCTTTTTTCTCCTTTCAGCAGCAAGCATCTTTTTAAAAGATAATGTCTGACATGGAATCTTAATATATGATATTGATTAAACTCTTCTGGATGAAACAAGAATTAGACCAGGGGCCTGACATAGTCTAAATGTTTGTGTCCTCCCAAAATTCATATGTTGAAAATGAGTAGCCAACTTAATGGTATTAGGAAGTGAGGTATCTGAGAGGTGATTAGGTCCTGAGGACAGAGCACTCATGAATGGGACTTGGGCTCTTATAAAAGAGGCCACAGAGAGCAGTCTTCTCCCTTCTGCTATGTGAAGACACAGCAAGAAGATGCCATCTGTGAACCAGAAAGCAGGCTCCCACCTGACATCGAAATCTGTTGGTGATGTAGGACTTTACAACATCTAGAACCATGAGAAACAAATTTCTGTTGTTTATAAATACCCTGTTTATGGTATTTTATTATGGCCGTGCAAAAGGACTAAGACAGACCCAAATCCATGCCCCTTCTGGAAACCGCTGAGCCGTGACCAAGAAACCAGGGGCTTTGTAGACCAGGTTTAAAACTGATATTCTGGGTGATCTGTGGGGTCATTTTCAAAATTAATAGCACAGGATCACAGAACATAGTGGTCTAAGTCACCTTCTGACTGTCCTTCAAGTGTTAGCTTCTTCGATAGTCCCAAATCTTCCAGGCTTGTGGAGTCATCCTTCATTATGGATTCATATGTTTTTTAAATTGTCAGATGAACTTGCTTAAGCTTCTACTCCCAAGCTTCTGCCCACCCTCTCCACCCATCTCTGAGGATTCTGGAGGGGCGTTCAAATCTCCCGGTCATATGCTGCCCCAGTTTTCTGCTTCTACCGACCACACATCTCTTCTGCAGTTGTCTCTTCCTTCTGCCTACGTCAGCTCAATGCCAACAGCAGCTGCCTTGACTTTGGTTCTTCTCCAAGAACTGCTCACATGTGGCTGCAGAGCCGTTG
The DNA here is from genome assembly GCA_963575035.1 of Avahi laniger. Lineage (NCBI taxonomy): Eukaryota > Metazoa > Chordata > Mammalia > Primates > Indriidae > Avahi > Avahi laniger. The sequence continues at coordinate 32,148 of CAUYSK010027561.1, read as the reverse complement.
CTTTTACCAACGGTTTGGCAGTAATGGGGGCTTGAGGGTCACATCACCTTACAGCGGATGCTTCAAGACTAAATTTTAGCCATCTCTGTTCTAAGTAGCCCCTTAGCCATAGCTAGCACTGAAAATTTCTTTATGGACAGTCATTTCTTCTCGAAAAGACTTTCCTCCAGGGTCCTGGGTCCCCTGGATCTCTGTACTTTCCTAGATCTCCCCCACTTCCTGCTGAGGCCACTGACCTCTCAGCTCCTTGTGCATGGCCAAATTCTTTTCATTTTTTAAAAATATAAAAACACATTTATTCCTCTCTTTCTTCTACTCTTTTCTTCTAGACTAACACCATTGTTCTACCCAAATGACTCATCAAGGTATTATGCTTAATAAAAGACAATTCTGTTCCTATAAGAAATTCTGCCAAGTTAAAATAACATCCCCCCAGCCCACTTTCCAAGTCTTGGTTATGAAATTCTGTGAGGTTTTTGTGTTAACAGGTAGAAAGGCGAAACAGGCCAAAGCTTTACAACACTGCCCTAGGTTGGTCATAAAATTAATGTTGAAACTTGCTCTAGAAAACCAGCCTTTTAAAGAGCTGGACTGAATTTAAGCTGTGATCACCTGCCTGGCATTATCGAGCTTGACCTGGCCAGCCTGTCCCCAGCGCCACGCTATTCCTTGATTCAGCTGTAAAATGGTCAGGTGTTTTTTCCAAGCCTTAATATTCACCTAGAGAAATAAGATACTTTTAAATTATAGGTGGATAATTTGTGAATATTTGTAGATGTTCTGAAATTTTAAACTTTTTTATTATCTACGCGCAAAAGGAAAAAGAAAAATAGTACAAAGAACACCCATGTTCCCATCACCTCTTGAACAATTTTCAAGTCATGGAAAATCTTGTTGTATCTAATTCCTTGCGGATGGATCATTTGGAAGCAAATCCGAGACACTGAATCATTCCATTCATAATATTTTTAGTATGTATCTCTAAAAGATAAGGACTCTCTTAAGACAACCTAATCACATTACCATTATCATACCTAAAAGATCAATAATAATTCCTTAATGCCATGAAACAGCTAGTTGGTAGTCAAATTTCTCAGATTATCTAAACAAATTTTTTTAATAATTGTTCAAATCAAGATTCAAATAAGGTTTGTGTTCGTTGTAATTGGTTGATATGTCTCTTAATTCTCTTGTGATTTATAGGCTCTCTCCCCCCATAATTTTTTCCTTTGTAATTTATTTAATTGAGAAACCTGGGTCATTTGTGCTGTAGAGTTTTCTACATTCTTGATTTTGCGTCCTCAAACTGTCATTTAACAAAATCCTTGTTCCCCTATATGTCTATTAGAAACTGAAAGTTAGATCTACAAGCTTCTCTTTGTAGGGGGTGATATGTACTTCCAGTTGGAGGCATATATCTGATTATCCCTCTTTTGGTGATATTAGAAGCCAGAATTGATCATTTTCTACATCAGGGCTTGTAAAATGATGGTAATATAACTCAATCATTCCTTCCTAATTTATAAACTTAAATATTTCTATACTGAAATAATTATCATCAACTATTTGCTTATCCTCAAGTATAGTTAGTATAGGAAAGGAAAGGTAAATGCTTGATGCTTTCTTTTTGTTTATCAATTTTCAGAATATTGAATAATTTCCTAACACTCTTTGAAGGTAGCCAATGAGAAATTATTTTAGCATCATAACAGTTTAATACATTTCAACACATATGATGTGATTTAATCCATTGCAGTTATTATTAATATTAATATTCAAATTGTTTCATCTTTGGCTGTGGAATGCTTTTCAAGTCAGCTCCTGGGCTTTTTTGACAATTGTGATAATCTATGATAGTTTCCTTGCTTTCTAGTTTGACAGAATGTCCCAGGTTCATTTGGCATATTTCATGCCATAGATCTAGAATGAGTCATTTCTCCAGTTGGTTCCTTTTGGTGGAAAAGAATATTTAGAAACCACAGTCTGAGTGTTAGAATGCTCACTACTACTGGAATGCTGATTATTTCTAAGGGCTTTCAATGGACAGAGCTAGAAAATATATCTGGGTATTTTTTAAATGAGAAAATATATCATCAGTTTATACTGGTATTTCTAATTGATATTAGAATTACAAAGTTTTTACTTAACTTAGAAATATCCTCGTATCTCTTTGCTGAAAATCTTGTATCTTAATGACATTAACATGATTATTTCTTAGTTTGATTTGATCAGATAAATAATATTTTCAGGATATTACAATTAATATTATTACCAATGATATGATTACCAATCTTAGTTCATACAGACTGCTATAACAAAATACTGTAAATTGGGTAGCTTATAAACAACAGAAATTTATTTCTCACTGATCTAGAAGCTGAGAACTCCAAGATCAAGGTGTTGGCAGATTTGGTGTCTGGAGAGGGTACACTTTCTGGTTCACAGACAGCGCCATCTCACTGTGCCTTCACGTGATAGAAGAGGAAAACAATCTCCCTGGGCCTCTTTTAGGAGGACACTAATCCCATTCTTGAAGACTCCATTCTCATGACCTAATCACCTCCTAAAGGCCCCACCTCTTAATACCATCACATTGGAGATCAGGTTTCTACATATGAATTATGGGGCAGGTTCAGATGATAGCATTACCAAAAATAGTTCTCAAGTGGTTCTTTTTGTCCTTAAGGCATATCCCTCCAGCAATGCACAGTTTAATTATTATACTTTAAAATTACTTGAGATTATTTTGTCTCTCTCTTTTTTTTTTTTTGAGACAGAGTCTCACTCTGTTGCCCAGGCTAGAGTGTCTCTCTTTTTTAATGGCACAACTTTAGCACAAAGTTTAGGTTCATTTATTTTATTTTGTTTTAGATTTTTAGAAATTTTCTATTTAAAATTTATATTATAATCTTATAAAAGACATACAAAGTTCCAAAAATCAAATAAGAAGTTTGGCTTCTACCCTTCTCCCTTTTACTCTGTCTGTGCCCTACCTTCCCATATTTCTTTATTTTTTAAATATAAATGTATATTTATGTGTGTGTATGTATATGTGTTTGTGTGTATCTATATTCTCTGTTTTCTTAGATAAATGGCATCATTGCATGCATACTTTTCTCCATTTTTCTTTTTTCTTTTAACAATGTTTTTGGAGGCATTTTCATAGTGATATCTAAAGATATTCCTCTCTCCTTTTTACAGCTACGTAGTAAATATTATATGGTACTACATTGTATGAAAGTACCTATTTTTATTCAGCCAGCTCCCTATTTGTGAGTATTTGGGTAGTTTTCAACTTTTTGCTATTCCAAACTGTGCTGTAATAATCTTGTGCATATTAGCTTTTATGTTTTCTGATTAATGAGACCAGTGTATTTTTCTGATATATTTCTACAAGTGAGTTTTCTGGGTCAAAAGATAAACATATATCTAACCTTCATGGACATTTTCAAGGGTTTTCCAATGGAGTTGTGCCATTTTTTATTTCTGTTGGTATAGATAATAAATGGTATGTCAGGGTAATTTTAATTTGAATATAATAGAAATTTAAAGAAATCCAGAAGCTTTAACAGTTGGGAGAATTAAGGCCCTTCTATCCAGAAAACCATCAAATGTCGATTGTCTAGAGTTGAGCCATTCCTTATTTATGAGGGAAAGGTTTCCTCTCCTGATTTTGTTTCACCTGCTTGCCTCTTCTTATATAGGTACACTGTGGAGATCTTTCTATATCACCTCTGAGCCAGGACTGGTGGTTTAAAAATATTTTTTCCTTAGTTTTATTGTGAATTGAGATTTTTCTATAGCCAGACCATCCTATTGGATGCTTTTGTTTGTGAACCTAATTTTGTTATGTTTTCACTGATAGAATTTTGATTGATTTGGGATTTGAATACTTAGTATATCTATGTGTTTATTCATCCATCCATCCATCCTACCTATTGCCAAATTGAATTGAAGTGGCTTATAAAGAAAGTGTAGGTAAAATACGATTTTTAAAAAAGAAACTACCAGGCTAATAGGTTAAAAATATGGCAAAAGGGTAAAAAAAAATAGACAAACAAATCATGAAATTCTGACCTTAAAATGTCATAAATATTAAACTCTGAGTTTTTTAGCACCTAGAATCAGCGTAAAAACATGATAGATTATGTAACCCTCATTATATAATAGTAATCATCATACCAGCACATTAGAAAGGGATGTGGCATTCTTTTTCTCATTAAAGGAAAGTTTGGTTGGAGGTTATGTTTCTAAACAATGGTTAACTAGCTTGTTACAGTCAATCTTCATATACACACATACATGTTATGTGTATATATATATATGTTTGTATGTATGTATATGTGTGTTCATGTGTTTGAAGCTTTAAAACACTGGAGAGCTACCAAAATAACCAAAAAGCAGTAAAGACTTGCAAGGGCAAGATCCCCCCAAAGACAGGAAGGACAGAGAAGACATTTGGTCCCATATGACTTTTCCACTAGAGGCATTTGCTGATTTGCAATTAACGGTGGACAGGCGGAGAAGCTGAGCGCAGATTCCGGCACTCTTACGAGGCTGGGATGAAATAACTGAAATTAACAGTTTGCCAAGGATAAAGGATCTTAGTAGTCATCCTAGGCTTTCATTTGGGATCCTGAGGGGACAAATCTTAAAAATAAATGACCTGAAAATAGACCCTCCACCACAGGGACTACATTCCTTCTCCGATTATCTCTATTCAAGAGGCATTAAGAGGATCTGCCCTGTGCCCTGGCAGAACCACATGTCTGGAAGAGAGAATCCATCTGTAACACATGCTGCTATTAAAAGACTAATATCCAGAATACGTTAAAAAAAAAAAGCTTCCAAATAAATAAGGAAAAATACAGAGAACCCAATAGAAAAGTGGGCAAAATACTTGAATAGGCACTTCACAAAAAGAGGATTGCCAAATAGCTGAGAGACGTGAAAAGATTCACAATCTAATTATAAGAAATGCAAATTAAATCACAATCATATAGTGCTGCATACCTGACAGAATGGCTAAAATTAAAAAGTTGGAAAATACCAACGATTGGTTAGAGTGTGGAGCAACTGGTACTTCCTTATAGAACTGGTGAGAGTGTAACTCTGTGTAGCCACTTTGGAATACTGTTTGGCAATATCTGCTTAGGTTGAACATCCACACACCCTATGACTGAATAGTTCACAACCAGGCATATGCCCAACAGAAGTTAGGCAACAGAAGTATATGTATGGTCCTTAAAAATCATATATAAAAATATTCATAGGGGCATTATTTGTAATAGCCCCAAACTGGAAATAATCCAGATACCCACCAACAGTAGAACAGATAAAGAAATTGTGGTGTATATATATATATACACACAAAGAGATATTATAAAATAATGAAAATGAAACTACTGCTCCATACAACACAGATAGGTTTGGCAACCATTATGTTGCATGAAAGAAGCCAGATACACAAAAATACATACTGATTCATTTATGTAAAGTTTAAAAATAGGCAAAGCTGGGCTTTGGAATTGGAGATTATCATAGTGGTTAACTTTGCGGAGTGGGGTGGAGCTGGGAATTGGAGCAGGCATGTGGAGGGCTGTTGGGTGTTGGACATGATCTATTTCATTATTTGGGTGGCAGTTACGTAGGTGTGTCCACTTTGTGATTTAGCTGTGTATTTAGAATATTTGTACCCTTTTCTGTGTGTGTTATACTGAAATAAAAAGTTTCTTTAAAAGAAGATTTTATTTATTTTATTTATTTTTTTGAGACAAAGTCTCTCTCTGTCACCCTGGGCCAGAATGCAGTGGCATCGGTCTAGCCCACAGCAACCTCAAACTCCTGGGCCCACTCAAGCCATCCTCCTGCCTCAGCCTCCTGAGTAGCTGGAACTACAGGCACATAGGACACCTGGCTAATTTTTCTATTTTTAGTAGAGACAGGGCTTCTCTCTTGCTCAGGCTGGTCTTGAGCTCCTGACCTGAAGAGATCCTCCCACCTCCGCCTCCCAGAGTGCTAGGGTTATAAGCGTGAGCCACCGTGCCTGGCCTTAAAAGAAGATTTTGAAGGTTTTTCTCAACAGACTCTGTTCTATTTCCAAATCATTATGTTTTAGAACTACATACTACACATACTACTCTATTGATTCCAACATCTTCCAGAAAAAACTCTGGTATTTTTCAAAGATATAAAGTGGAAAAAGAAGCCACCATAGAAACACCAATAGCTAGAAAGAAGTGAGTCAGTTTGAGGTAGGTGAAGATTATAAGAAAATAGAACTAATAATAGCCATTTATTTGAGATTATGGACATGCACTTAATATAGGCCAAAAATAATATTGTATTAAAAATTATTACATTAAAAAATAACAATTATGTACTTACTGCAAAAAATACAGAAACACCTAAGAAAAGGAAAAAATAGGCACATATAACCAATAATCCTATCACCCTAAAATAATGTTTGCAAACATGTTGTTGAATGCCCTTTCATTCAACACTCTCTTAAAATACATTTACAAAACTTATATTTTACCTACAGATTTTTTTAAAGTTTCCAGTTGCTTACGTCCATTCGCATGTGTCCTTAAGCAATGCCTTCCGCTTATCTGAGTGGTCTAAGCTGAGAGTAGAGATAATCAGCCAGTGATGAACTAGAGTTGAAGACAGATCCGTAGAGCAGCCACGGAGAAACAGAACGAGGGACTGTCTGTATCTATAATCAGAAATCACATTCCCCTTAGAAAAACATATTTTTCTCCACCGTTCAAGTCTCGTAGTTTAATGCTTTGGAGGCCAGTAATTAGGTAGTTAGGGAATTCTCTAAATTCCCCAGGAAATTCATTTTCTCACATTTCTGCATTGTAAATGACAAGTAAGGCAGAGCTGGGTGACTCAAAGGAGGAACGGGCACTTCTGTTTCCTTCCTGACTCTGTAAGGACACAGTGCCTGGCCTGGAGGGAGAATTTCTTTGGCATTATGTCTGCCTTGGAATCCTCCTCTCTGTTGGGTTGGGTTTAAATTGCAGGGTGCACGCTGCAGTCATCGCCTGCCAATCTGTGAGGTTTCCAGAGTGTGGAGGAGGTTTAGTCACGTAAAGCCCAGTGACATTTAGGGAGCCACACGGTTCGAACGTTCTTATCACTTTCCTCCACCCGCCTCCTCATCCAGGGCACAGGGTAACCGGAGATGCTGCACTCGAGCGCTCCTTCCTGCTCGCACCTGCTCAGCATGATCTGGGGACACAACACAGACGGCAGGGAACCGGCTGCCGGGCCCACGGGGAGCTGGACTGTGAGTACATTTCTTCAGGGTTCCTAGATGAGGGGTGTCAGAGTTTGAATAAACAATAGCACACCTGTAAAGCATGTTAAAAAAATTATGGTAAAATATACAAATCATGAAATTTATCATTTTAACTATTTTAAAGTACTCAGTTCAGTGACATTAAGTATATTCAGAATGTTGTGAATCCCCACCATCCAGTTCCAGAATTTTTTTGTCTTCCCAAAAGAAGCCCCATATCCATTAACATTAATATCCCCATTTCTGTGTACTCATTGCCCTCCCCAGCCTCTGGAAACCACTAACCTGCTTTCCGTTTCTATGGTTTTGACTATAAAACATCTTTCATATAAATGGAATCATACAACATGTGGCCTTCTGTATCTGGCTTCTTTCACTTAGCACAGTATTTTTGGGGTTCATCCATGTTGCAGGGTGTATCAGTATTCCATGCCTTTTTATTACTGAATAATTTTCCGTGGCTGGGGCAGACCACACGTTGTTCAGGCATCCGTCGGGTGGTGAGCATTTCGATTGTTTCCTCCCTTTGGCTACGGTGGATGGTGCTGCTGTGAACATTCATGTACAAGTATTTGTTTGAACACCTGTTTGCAACTCTTTGGGGTGTATATCTAGGAGTAGAATTGCTGTGTCACTTGGTAATTCCCTGTGTAACTTTTTGTGGAACTACCAACTGTTTTTCATAGTTACAGCAAACTATTAAGGCTGGAAATTTTCAATACTGGCGTCCACCTCAGGATAAATTAGGAAATAGTTTCAAAACTCCTCCCTATTCCAGTGCCCTTCAGTCCTCTCAGTGTCCAGTTTCTTCATGAGGCCCCCTAGACTTCCAAAGTTTTCCTGAAGCAAACCATTCTGGCCTACTTTTTTCCCCCTTAATTGTCATCTCACTGTCAAACTTACCAATTCCTTGTTCTGGTCTTTGATGACACTTCAAAAAGATGAATCCATTGTATTGTGTTTGGAGCTTGAGGGATTTCTGCAGTGGAGCTGAAGCTAGAATGAACGATAGAGTAGCCTAGAATGACGTACAAAGCACACTTACCCCTGGATTCACCTACTGAGTCACATGTTCTGGAGAGGGAGGCTCGGTATGTTCATTTGATGATTCTATTGCACAATTCTGTTTAATAATCAATGGATTAATGCGTTGCCTTTGTAATTTGCAACTTCATAGGGGTGTCCAGGGTATAACGATTCATTCTAAAAGTTAGGACTAGTCATATTTCTGGCACTAAGGCAGGTAGATGGGAAAGACAATTTGACATTCAGGGTAGAAGGGGGCCTTGAGATACTTTAATTCACACCAAATAAGAAGCCAGTAGTTTATAGGGCTGATTCATCTTGATTACAGGAGCATATTGTTGGTTGTGGTTGAAAATAAGCCGCCCCCATCAGAAAAGCACATTCATGAATCATGCAGAGTTGGTACAAAGGGGCAGAGTGGATATATTGGAAACTGATGTAATTTATTTAGTATAAACCAGATTAGGAACTGTCTGAGCATGACAGGAAAATAACAACAACAACAAAAAGAAAAAAAAAGAAAGAAAGAAAGGAAAGAAAGACATACAGACAATTAGGGATCCAAAAAGAACAGTTCCTGGAATGTGTTTCCAGAAGAGAGAATAGAGCTAAGTAGAAATCGGCTGCTTTGAGAAACAAGAAAAAAATGTGTTTTCAAGATTTCACTGTGTTATGGCTCTTTTACTTGTAGACCAACCGACATAGCCCGTAAGACAGGGAACTGACTGAGAGACTGACAGGGCATGTTAGCCGTCAAAAGATTAAATAGAAACCTGCAATTTTTTAATTAGAAATTGGTGATTATTTGGTATTACCTGGATTCTGCATTTGTACTAGAATAAGTACTTTTAATAACCTGTATTAATTTAACATTTTCCATTGATTTTTCCTATTCTAAAACTAGTCGTTCTCAAATGGTCATGCACACTCCACCATTTGCTGAAAGCATTTATTATGAGGCTTTACATATAAGGAGGAAACTTTAAGACTGGGATAAGCTGCAGCATCTTAAAGCTTCAGCCATCACACCCTGCCCCTGGCTCTCATTGTGTCTCCATTGCCACATCTGTACCCTGGAGATCAGGGGATGACTCTCTCACGGGGATAGTTCAAGGACGACTTAATAATTTGTGAAGCCCGTGGGAAGTTATGTTTCCTTATTATGGTATGAATGCAAGAAAAAAATCTCAATACTGTCTCCTTTGAGCACATGTCAGAAATACTCCTGAATATACTTAATATAATTCAGGATATCAGTCACTTGTTTCTCTGTTGATATCCTAGGCTGGAAAAGCAGGTGCATTATGCTGACGGAGCTGCCCAATTCACACACAGACTGAGATATGAATAGTGGTGCTAATTATGCTTTGTAGAACTGGTAGCCAATTAATGTCACAGAGAGTCTCACTAAACTTAACTTCACACATCAGCCACACTAAAAATAATGCAACCCCAGTGGTGACCCATACGCTGGTTTTATTTGCCTGTTTTGCTACCTTAAGCATGTATTCTGATCTCTTATGTTCTCTGACTCTACCTGTTATTGAAATTAAAATAGAATACAAGTTTTAAAAATTAAAATTAAATTAAAAAAATATTAATTTCTTCTATAATATACATTCTCAAAATCAAGGTTCGGTTGCTTTATTTTACAGCCTGAAAAGGAGGGGCTGTCTGGTTAAATCACATAGTAAATAAAGTAGTTCAATGCCACAAACAGATATTAAATAAAATGGGGTTTTTTGCATATATTAATGTGGAAGTTTATAGCTTGAAAAATGAGCAGGGTGAGCTTTCAGAATATGAGACATGTAAGTGTCTTCTTTGTTTTGACAATTTAAGTAAATAGTCAACATACCTCTACAAAATCAAAGCAAGGCACCAGCCAAAATGTATGTCCTAGGGCCATATTTTCCAAACATAAGTAATGTATGGGCCCACTTTAATGAAAAAAACTTTACTCAATTCTCCCCCCATCAAATTAACTGATATCATTTTAAGATAATGGTGCTTAAATTTGTGCCAGTGTAACTATGTATAAGGTCATTATGCTTATAGATAGTAAACAATTATAAAATCAAAACTGATCTACAATTAGATATCAAGAAGATCACTATACTAATGAAATCCAAATTCTACACTAAGAAAACTTAGTTGCTTTTCGCAATGTGACTCTGAGTCTTTAGTTCTGCATAGTTTTGGTATCATGGACTCAATCCCCTATTTCTTTAGCTGTACCATTAAGAAATCATTGTTCATTTAGTTCAGCAGATTTCACTTGGCCTTCAATTGCCACAAATATGTCATTTCTATATTAATTCTTCTTCTGCTTTCTCCACATTGACTCATGTAAATTAAAATAGTACCACTTGATGCCAATGTAATAGAAAAATGAAAGCACAGGTACCAAAATAGAGTGGAAATATTCATTTATAAAGTGGTTCTCCATGAGGCCCAAAGTATGCTTTCATAAATTTTTTAGATTATCATCAAAAAAATCCCACAAAATTAAAAAATTCTATTCTAAGGAATCCAACAGGACTCTCTTCCCACTCTCAATTTTCTCCCAGCTGATTTGGTTTGTGCTTGTTCTTATTTTTCTGGTCCTACAGTTTAGCTTTGCAATTCGACTTCAGCACCTACTTCTGACCCCTTCAGATTTTGTAGTTTCCTAGAATTCACATGTCAGATTGTGGACTGTTGAATCCCTTCATGGATTTTGTTGTTTATATGACTCCTGTAGCCAGACAAGGAATAGAGAATAAGTTGAATAAGAAATAACACACAGAAAACCCCCTATGACCGTTCGGACTTCCTTCGTTCATTGCCGTCTACTGGGCAGCCCACTGATCACCTGATACATGGAATGCATCGACTGTTGCACCCCGACTTCCTCTTCTTCCCCTCTACCTCACATTGCACACTACTGCCAGACCAATTGCTCTAAAATGTATTTGATGAAGATCTTCACTGATTCTCAGTTACCCACCAAAGAATAAAAGCTCATTTCCCATGCTTATAAATCCTTCATAATTTAACCTCATCTTTTACCTTTCACTCCCACACACTCCCTCCCCTAACCCCCCCACAGTACACATGGTCCTGCCAAACTAGATCACCATCTGTTCCCTGTGGTGCCTCTGTCCTTGCTCATGCCATCCTGTTTGCTGGTAACACCTCATCCCCTATCTGTGCCTTCTGAAATCTGACTTGGGGCTTAGTGCCCAACTCAGATGCCTCCTCCTCTGTGGTGAAAGCATTCCCTGACCATCCCTGCTGGAGCGAGGCTCCCTTTGAATTTCTAGAGAGCTTGGTGGTTCTCCCCATGACCTGTTCCATGCTGCCTCACATTACAGCCATTGTGTGCATATTTTGCCTGTGGCTCCTTGTAGAATGTCAGATTCCGGAGGCTGGAAACCGGGCCTCACTCACTTTTCTATTTTCCCCACTGTCTATCCCTGTGCTTTTGGCCTAGAAGAAACTAAATACTATGTTCCGTATAAATAGGAAACTGAAAATCACAGTTCTAGAAGAGGTGTGAGTGAATAGTTTAATACAGCTCTAAGTAATAGATAGTATTTTACCTTCAAAATGAGCAAATCAACTAGTAAAGTCTGATAAATTTTTCAGGTTTCAGATCAAATAGTTATTTTCATGCATGATCAATAACAAATTTCACAATTTATTTGAAGTTAAAAAATGATCATTATAAAGAAGTGGCAGCCAATTTCCACTCACTAAAATGAGACAAGACATTTTATACACATGTAGGAGATCTAATGGGAAAACAGAGCAATGGCCCAAGACTCCGGTCCAAGGACATGTTATTAACTGTCTAGAAACTGTTTACAGAAAATAGCTGACTTTGGGAATCTATGAGCCCCTGTACTTTCTGGCAATCATTTTTTTGCTGCCAACTTTAAAACATGAATAACTAATTCACATCAGTTCATTTACTTCACTGACTTAGTTTTTACTTATTTATTTTCTCTTGGTGTAGCATGTATCAATGGGAAAATGAAAATACATAGAGATACATTATTCTACTAAACTCTGACATGAAACTGAGGTTAAACTTATCATTCGGAGAAATGTTTTGAGTTTTAAATAAATAATTTGCTTCTACTGGGCCCTATTAGTATAAACACCATTTATGAATGGGCACCTTTTTCCCTTGGTGGTGTTTATTTTCAGTCGAGTCTAAATACATCGCTTTCTCCTTATTACATCACGATTGGTTGCCAAAGTTATAATAATAAATTTATCAAAAGGAGTTGCCTGCCATGCACACATCTCAGTTATGAGGAGTCAACACGGTAAGAATGTCCTAGTCACAAGAAGGGCCACCTCTTGAAGATGCCGTGTGACTTGCCTTGGTTGACCAGGAAACCTACAGGAGGGCAGATGGCTTCCTGTTTCCTGGGAATCTAGCCACTGTCCATCAAAAGTTATTGCAGTTTTAGAGGCAGTGTGAGTAGCACATTGTTTTGGTGAGTAACATATTGTTTCTGGTACAGTATGGTATCCCCAAGAAGTTGCAAAAACTCGGAAAATTCTTTCCTCTAAAAGTCAAATTTTAAGCTCAAGGAACAGTAACAGTGATATGTAGAATCCTAAGAGGGACAATTTTCTCGTTGGGACTGACTGAAGCCTAGTTCAGTGTCATAACATATGCAAAGAAAAAAAAAACTTGCGTCTAGAAAGAGATGTTTTATCATCCAGAGTTGTACCAAGGAGAATCAGTGAGACACGTACTGGCAGAACCTTCCCAAGTGCTGTGTGTGAGGAGAACAGTCAGTGGCCATCTGATTCAGTGTGCTGGTTGCATTGGAACGCCCATGGTGAGATTACCCCTAATGTGGCGAGGGATCCAAAGAGTTGTAGCTAGAGCACTTTGGGTCCTATTGGTCAAATCACGACAGCTGCAGACATCTGGCCATCTTTACCTGATGCCATTTGCTTGTGATTCCCTTGATGGATGCCTTCCTTGTGATTATAACTTGGCTTCCCATACACTTCTGCTTAATATTGGGAGACGTGTTCATTATGTTTGCACAGAGAATTCTGGTTTCTCTGGCTCGTATTTCTTGAGTCAAAATAATAAATTCACTAACCCGAGACTTGGGTTCAAGTAAATGGATCTGTCCCCAGTGATGACAAAAATCTTCCGTTTGAGGTTATAAAGCTGAGAGTCAGACTCTGGACTGAGATCAAACAAATTCGCAAGGGATCTGCCATCTTGTGAGGCTGGCCGGAAGTTTAGCCAGATGGAGGCAGGGGGAGTGATTGTTCTGAGCACATTTTCTGAAAGTGGAACACTCAGGGCCCACGCGTTTGGCTGCTTTCGTGCAGTTTATTCACTACACAGTGAATGAGGCTGCAAGCCGGCCCCTGCTCCGTTCTCAGAGCTGCGCTTCCTAAGTAGGTCCACCTGGAAGAAAAGGCTCTTTCTTTTAAGCTAATTTGCAGAAAGGCACAGTTCATTCCTGAATTAGAGCTTTTGCAAGGGTCATGATACTCATGAAAAGTGTTTTAGGGCAAGCTACTTTATATATGTATTTAAAATCTTGCTGGTCATAACTAGAGACTCTGAGCAAGGGTCTCCAAATATGTGGATCATTTGTCATTATCAGCAAATATTATAAGCATATAACTATACTATATATACACTTTTATTTCTAAATTAGGGGCAGGTGTTACTGTTCTAATGTATAATATTACTACTATGTGCATCATTACATATAAGTAACAATAAAAAGGAAAAAACAAAAATAAATGCAAACAGAAGATCTTGCGTATTTCTCTGGAGATCATGAATATAAGGAAGATGGTCAAAATGGGTCCCTTTTTGCCCTAATAATGGCTATATATCTAAGAAAAGTTGTGCCCACCCCCACTGAGAGATTCAGCTTTCCTAATATCTTATCTTATCACATCACCCTTTACTCAGAAAGCTGCCTACTTGTCTATCCCAAATACCAGTCACATCAGCCTAATGTTTTTAAAGACATTCAATATTCTTTACAACAATGAACTCTAGCAATTGGTCTTTAGGTAGCACCTTAATCTTAACCATCTTTAAGTAAACAATTAAATATCAAAAAATTTAAAAAGCTTAATTTGATAAATCAAACATCTTAATGATAATATTTTGATTTTTACATTTCTGAAAGGTATCCTCAGAGCCTACTGCAAATATAAAGATTAATAAGTTTCAGCAAATGTCACTAGTATCATCCACAATAGCTTCAGTAATGTATTTTATCTTTTCACTGGTTTTAAAATGAATGCCAATTGACCAAATCTATTGCAGAAATTGATCATTGAGACACACATTTTCTGCTGCCATGACAGGTTTCCAGAGTTTTGCTTCATTGTCTTTGATCACTGTATTTGGTGGTCAGTTTACGGTGTGTGGTTATAAAACTCCAGTATCTTTCTTGTCTATCTCTATATTTGTCCATCAGTATATCTGCAGAGCAATTCCATAGAGAGGATCAATTAGCCTGGTTATGACTCCAGCAAAGAGACAGAGCTCTGTACAAATAGGGTTAACCCCTCAGAAGTTACTGGAACTTCAGCACTCACTTTGCATCTTACTGGAAGGATGTTCTTCAGAGATCAAAGGAATGTTCTTCATACAAAAAGGAATGTCTAATAGGAAAATACTTCTTGTTCCTATTGGGAAAAAATTATTTGTTGGGTTAGTGTGATAAGGAAAGTGAAATGAAGTACAAGGAAGAGTATCTTTCTATTAACTCTTGTTATCTACTGAAGTCTTATCTTTTGAATACTTAATATTTACTGGTATTTGACAGGCACTGGTGAACTCTGGCAATTTGTATTGCTCTCTTTCAATGCTCGGCACTACTTTTATATATACCTCTTATACCTCCTTGGAAACATCAGGGATGTGGTGAGAACAGACACACAGAAATCATAATCCAGAGCCAGGTACATATCACAGACTCTCAAAGGAAGAGTTCTCATTGATTTAACTGTTAAGAACTGGTATAATCAACATAGTCTATGACAACTATATATGAACAGAGCTGGTTGGGACTCAAGTGTAAAGAACTGGTTGTCATGTTTTCCACTGAAATACCGAATATCATTCATACATACGTATTCATGCATTTAATGTTTGTGCGTGTGTGTTTGCAAAGTGCTTTCCCACATAGTATTTTATTTTGATCCTTATAACAGTTCTATGAATTAGGAAAGTAGGTATCCCCATTTTATTTATGAAGAAATTGAATCTTCAAGATGTTAAGTGGCTTGCCTAATAATGATGATGATGATGATAACTGGAAAAAGTCTTTCTGTTGATCTCTAGATGAGTGTGTGTGTGTGTGTATATATATATATGTGTGTATATATTTGACGTATCTTCTTGGATGTCTCTTAAGCAACTTAGTTTGTCCGAAATGAATTCTTGACTCTATCCTCAAGCTTTTCCTACCCATTCATCAGTCTTAAAAAGTAAATGGCACCACCACCATTTTGTTGTGTCAGAAATCCAAGCATCACTCTTTTTTCCCCTCTTTCTGCAATCTCCCACGTCTGAATCATAATCAATACATAAGTCATCACTTTCAAAATACATCTTCTCTCTGTTTCTCTCCATTGTCACTGCCAGTGCCTACAACAGTTGCCCCTGCAGGTCTCCTCTATTTTACCTTCCCTCCAGTCTGCAGGCAGCAGCTAGTGTGATCCAACATGCAAAGCCTAAGATCTTGTGGTGCCTCCCAAAGCTCTCAGGATAAAACCTGTAACTATTTATTCTGATCTGGTTCTGTTCAGCCTTGTTTTGTGCCTCATGTCCCTTAATCACTATATGCCATCTAACCTGATCTTTCTTTTAGCTTCTTAACCAAGTCAAGTATCCTCCCACTTGGGAAACTTGGCACAGTCTAGTCCCTTGTCTGGAATGTTCCTGACATGACTATCTCCATACTACCCTTAGGTCTCCACTTCAATATTTACTTTTTTTTTAGACAGAGCCTCACTCTCACCCAGCTGGAGTGCAGTGGCATCATCATAGTTCATGACAACCTTGAACTTCTGGGCTCAAGTAATCCTTCTGCCTCAGCCTCCAGAGTAGCTGTGGCTACAGGCATGTGCCACCATGCCTGGATCATCTGTCTATTTTTAGTAGAGACGGGGGTCTTATTTTTGCCTAGGCTGGCCTCAAACTCCTGAGCTCAAGTGATCCTCCTGCCTTGGCCTCCCAGAGTGCTGGGATTACAGGCGTGAGCCACTGCACCCAGCCAGTATTTACTTTTATAGAGAAGCCTCCTATAAAAATTCCATCCAAGATAGATCCTTGCCATTATTTTCTAGTTCATCACCTTTTGTTTCCTTCACAGCATTGATCACAATTCCTAATTTTGAATTTGTTCGTGTTGGCTCTTTCTTTCTTGATCATGAGCTCCGCCGGGGCAGTGGCTATGTGTTTCTTACTTGCCATTCTATGCTGGGATTTTAGCACACTGTTTTGCACACAGTAGGTACTCAATAGATATTTGTTGAATAAATGAACCACTTAGTTCAAATCCCTTGTGTTAAAATTGAAAATTAAGATGCTTTGAGGTGAAGTGTTTTGCTCAATTCATCATGAGGACTTAGTGACTGGATCCATCCTTCTCTATATCTGGCATTGAATGTAGCTGGACAGTGATACAAAGGTATTGGAAATGGTCCTTTGGACCTTTCATTCAGATACTGGGTAAGATTAGCTCCATTTTAGGCTGAATGTATGATTAGGTAGGTAAAATATCATGACTCTGCAGTTGGAATGTAATCAGGCTCTGTTAGTCTATTTCTGAATGTTGGGACTCTGGCTTACCTACAATCACACATTCCTGATGACTTGACTTATAAGAATAATATCAACCAAGAAGGAACTTAACTACTAAAGATCACAGTTTTTAAAAGGATTGTTCAACATGGTCAATCTTTAAGAGAATAATTCTTGAAAAATGAGTGAGTACCGCCTTTTCTTTTCCATTCTTCGATTTGGATCCTTCTCTTTTAGGGCCTGCAGAAATCCCTGATGGGGTCCTTCCTGGCAGGAACAGAGATTGTCCTCAAGAGAGATCCCAAGCCCTGCGGCTAGCCTGGAGCAGCTGTGGGGATAGAGGAAGCCTCGAAGCAAGGCTGCCTGTTGTGATCCTGTCTTGCGTTTATATTTCTAGCCTGCACAGCACCTTGGCACATGGTATTTGCTCAGTGTCATGGTCACTGTTGGGCTCCCTCTCAGATTCCTTTTATGGGGCCAGAGTGCCCCTATGTGAGCGTTGGCTGCTGACACTTCCGACTTGCACCTGTTATTGGCCTGGGAATTTGTCTCATCTAAAAATATTTGGGAAGTACACTTTCTCCCACCCCTACACCCAAGCCAGGGTAACTGACAGCCAATGAGTGAAGGATACGTGGATTAAAAAAGTCTGAACTTTTTGCTCAAGGTGGGACAAATGTAGTGCTATTCATGCTCCAAAATTCCCTGTGCAAGCAGAGAAAGGGTGGACTTTGGCTGAACCTGCATCTTCCCCTACCTTCTTCTCCCATCCTATCCTCCCATCACTCCCTTACAGATTTACCTGCAAGCATGCCCTCAATAAATCACTTGCACAATGTTCCCTGTCTCAGACTCTACCTCTAGAGAAACTGACTAGAACATTTAGTATTTGGGAGCAGTTGTAAATGATATAGTTGAGACATTCTCTTGATGGCCCCAGCTGCTAACATCTCTGTTACCATATTCCATGGTACCAATGACAGTCCCCAGGAACGGGGTGCATGTGTAAATGTCCTGCTTCAGATTTTAGCCAGACCCATCCCAGCTGTTACGGAGATTTGTAGTACATACTTGACATCTCGGTCTCCAGGGCTGAAGTGAAAACAGAGTGGTCTTGTGAGCACTAAGGCATTCCCCTGTGTTCACCTGCCAGTTCTTTGCAGATTAAGCACCCTTGACATTCCTATTTCATTTATCCCCAACGAAGCTTATCTTATAAAAGTAAAATAATATGTTTTGTATTCATTTGCACACTACCTCTTCAATTCTTTTTGTCTTCCTACTTTCTATTGAGACTGGACCCATTTCTTCCCATCTATTGTCTGGGAAAATTTAGTCCTAGAAATCCTGATTTAACCCAGAAGAACTTGAAGAGATAGAGGTATGCTCTTAGGACCTATGGTGATTAAACATTGTCATAGGTTGAGCTGCCCAAGAAGCAGACTTTGAGTGGAAATGAATGTGCTCGAGATTGATTAGGGATAGCTGTGGGGATTGGCAGCTATGAAAGGGAAGAAGAGAAAGCTGGACCATGCAGAGAGAGAACTGAACTGCAATGCAGTCTTGATGGATACCTCAGCCTACCCATGGAGAGCTTGCAAGCTGGAATGATCCTTGAGAATTGTCCTGGGTTGGGCAAGGGAGTGTAACAGAGAAAATGGCCTGGAAAAGGGTAAAAATGTTTTCTGTCTCTTCAAAACCCCCTCACCCTTTTTGAGAACTAAAACCTACATCCCTGCCTCAAGCCAGTGGTTGGGAGGGGCCGGAGAATGTCCTTTGTTCTTTGTGCCACAGGAGATGGCTCAAGGGAATTGTCTTGGAGGAGATCACAAGATTGTCTTAGTCGAAGATGGGATTAATCAGAACCTTTAAAAGCTCAGTACTTCTGCTCAGAAATATGACGTTGGTACTTTGAGACAGGAGTTTGCCAACCTCCTCATTTGCCAGCAAATCAATAAACTTCTCTTTCCTTCTCCTCAAACCATTTGTCCTCATTCTTCTGCTGTGGCCTTGGGGACAAGTGTCAAGGTTTCAGTAACAGGAGCAGGGCCTGCACACTGTCACATCAATTGTTTACTAGACGTGGGCTGCCCTAGGAATGGGGTGATCTTGAGCATGGTGGCTGTCTTAGCAGAAGCAATACTTGTATGGGTGGGCAGCTGAGAGCTGTCTGCCTGCGGCCCTCCCAGCAGCAGAAGTCTAGGTCCTTTGTTCCTAAAGAAGAATATGGGGGTGTAAGGACATGTATAGTTACTTGTGTGCTTAGGAAGTCCTAGGACATACAGAGATACAGAGCCTGGTCTACTGCTCTAAGATTGACTTTTTTGTGGCCTCACTCTTTCAGGAAACATTTGACCCAAAAGTCTGACTCCAAGAATGTAATTAGAAAACTCATGCAGGTGGATTAGTTGCTGGCTCTGTCTAATTCCAGGCTGTTGTGTGGGGCTGGATTTGAGCATAGGAGTATTTCTATGGCGCCTCCTAGCTGTTACTCTAAGAAGAAAATAGAGTTGTTTGAAGTCCTGGGTGCTCTATTAGAGGATGGTGTTTTTGTAACATAAGATTATGAATTCTATTCCTGGTATAATATGATTTATATTTAGCTGGGAGCTGGGCTGGCTGTGTGTCTTTGACCACATATCTATTAAAAGAAAGCCCTGGGCTACAAGAGAAAGGCTTATCACAGCTTCTTCTAGTGTTTTGGAAACCTTGAAAGAAGGAAGAATATTTGAGAAGTGAGAAACTTAATAAAAATTTAAGGAGACGTGGGACAACTAGACTCAGGAAAGTGTCAATAAAGTTAAAAATGTCAATTAACTAATTTGATCAAATGTAAGACTTCCAACACTTATATCTTTATTTCCATTAAAAAATGCATATTTCCTTAAAGGCCTTGTATTTCTTGTGATAAAAGTATGCCTATGGTGAGTACTTTTTTCTGTAAAATGGAAATGATAGATGACCAGCTATGACATTTTAAAATTATAGGTTGTAAAGCATTTTACAAATTACTACTCAGAGTACTTGGATAAATGGTACACATTTGAGTAGCCCATCAAATTGCAGAAGGTTTTATCTAATCTCCAGAACTTCTTTAACCCTCTAGGTGCCTGGTAGACAAGCACTGATATGAAAATGGTCTAGTTTGTTACCAAAAACCCAAAGAGGATGCCTATTTGGTGTAATTGGATAGCACATTTAGCATTAGGGATTTCACAAGCTTCTTAGGGATCTGTTCAGGAGAAATGAAGCTTCTTCATTTTAATGTAGACAGTACCTCTAACAGTAAATGACTCTGATAGAACTGTCATTTAACATGGCTGTGGCCCTGGTGCTGACACACAGTAACAAGTCCTCAACCACAAGGGCAGAGTCCAAAAGAGTCATGGAAAATTCCACATAGCTGTAGGGGCCTGGGAGAACAGTAGACAGTGCTCTCGGGTGGTAGTCTTGCATCAAAACTCTGCATCTGAGGTTCTTTCTTATTTCCCTTTTTTTTTTTTCCCTTAGATGAAAAACGTGGTAGAGAAAAGCTGGTTTTGTCCTTTTGCATCTCCATACTGGAGAACCAAATAAAATACCTAATAAGATTTAGCTTCCCAGCAATATAAATAATTTAATCAGATTAATGACATTGTTCTAGCTGAGGGGTTCCATAATTAGTGGATTATTGAAGCCACGTGAAAGTTATCTGCCATTAGCACCTGGAGGAATTCCTGTTGTCTTAGACTGTAGAATCCAGCAGTATGAATATTCCTGTCATGCAAACTGTAAAGATAATAAGCCCCTGGCATTTTGTAAGCTATATAAATCCACAGATTTCACATTAAATATTTAAGGCACAGGAGGTGTTATTTGTTAGGATATAGATAAAGGGAGTTCAACGGCTTCAGCCCTTATTTTCCCTTTCGGAGAGTTTCTTTCTTTGTGGAAGGTACTTTCAAGTCTTTATTATTGTGTTTTTCCCTCCTTTTAGTTTGCGTATTGCTTCAGTTCCTCTGGAGATATTCTTTGGATTTTGTATGAGAAACATTCAAAATATTTTCACAGAAGCTTTCTCCTCTTCATATAAAAAGGAAATTCATACCAGGGGTGCAAACAGATATGAATCAATCAGTATCTCAATATACGGTAGATGCCAGAAATCTGTAAAAAGACCACCTCATTACTTTATTCCTAAAATGTTTGAAAATCAAGTTTTTTTTTTTTTTTTTTTTTTTATAGGTTTCTGGGTTTCATTCCTCCTGTTTGTGTGTTATTTCGTTATGGGGAAAATAAGACTGGTCTTTAAGTGTGGACTCATAATTTAGCTTTTTATATTTTTTGTACGACCTTTTGTGTAATCAAAAATTCATAAATGAGAAAGTAAAAACACTGTGTGAGACCATGTGTCTAAGCAGCTGGTATAAAAATGCTGTCACTGTAGTTTGTGTAGAGAAGAGACACCGCTGATTTGGTTGAAGCGGGATGTCCTGCTGAGATGTGATATTTCCGGATTAGAGCATTTCTCATTGGGTGAAGGTGCTACTTCCTTAATCGAGTTCCATTCACTTAGGATACTTCATCAGTCAGGTTTTGTCAGGAGAAGGACATACTCAAATGGGTAAATTGAGGAGAAATGAATGAAGGCACTATTTGT
The DNA here is from genome assembly GCA_963575035.1 of Avahi laniger. Taxonomy (NCBI): domain Eukaryota; kingdom Metazoa; phylum Chordata; class Mammalia; order Primates; family Indriidae; genus Avahi; species Avahi laniger. Next base: position 10,374 of record CAUYSK010027561.1, on the reverse strand, counting down.
ACACACAGGCAGTGTTAAGGGAACCTGAGAGCAGCGGTGAAGCACCCCAAGGCTAGCAACCGTGGAGAGCCCTCGCCACACGCAGACCTGAGGAGGGAGAGAGAGCAGGTGGTTATCAGTCTCCCACAGATGTAGAAAAGCACTGCCCAGCAAGAATTAACATGAATTATCACCATCAGCAGTAGACCAAAGCTGCTGCCAACTCAAGGCCTGGCAGGGAAGTAGCTGGTGGAATAAATACCCCCAAACCTCTTTCTTCTGACCCTCCATGCTCTTACCACCCACTAACTGGCCTTAATTGGAAGGCAGAGGACAAGAAAGCCTGCCATTGCTATCCATGGAAGTCGGGCTCCAAGGCCACCCACCAGAGTGGGGATAGGTGAAAATGGATCCGAGTGGCAAATAGGAATGTCTGATGCAGTCATTGTAAAAAGTATTTTGCAGAGATTTTTTGGTTTTTTTGAGATAAGATTTCACTCTGTCACCCGGGCTAGAGTTCAGTGGCGTCATCATAGATCACTGTAACCTCAAACTCTTGGGCTCCAGCAATCCTTCTGCCTCAGCCTCCTGAGTTACAGGCATAAGCCACCACGCCCAGCTAATTTTTGTATTTTTTGTAGTGTGAGGGTCTCACTCTTGCTCAGGCTGGTCTCGAACTCCTGACCTTAAGCAATCCTCCCACCTCAGCCTCTGTAAGTGCTGGGGTTGCAGATGTGAGTGAGTCTCCGTGAGAGCGCCCAGCCTGCAGAGTTCTTCTGATATGAGGCTTTATGTACACAAAGCATTTATTTAGGAAGAGAATGCTAGAATTTAAGTAATGACATGTGCTGTATGAATTTACAGCACTGTTAACTCAAGTGAGAATGTGTGTGTATGTGTATATAATTTGCATATACCACAAAATACCACTCATGTTTCCTAAGAGAATTTATAAGGTTATTAGCCAGTCAGTGATAAGGGAATATTTCAGTCGTAATCACATTCAGATTCTTATTTCCTCCGACTGGCTCTGTATTATCTGCCAGTCTGATGTGATATACAGTGGGAAACAGTCCACGACAGCCTGTGTTAGAGTGAATGCAACCTTGTATCAGGGCTTTTATTACTTAACAAAACTTCACTGTCCCTATTTCTGCAATTGTTCAATGTTCATAGATCAAATACGGAGTTTTCATAAATATTTCTGTAGCACTGGCTATCTTTGTTCTTAAAGTGTTACTGTACGTGTCAGTGCAGTGTTAATATTCAGTGAAATTTGCTCTCCCACCTGAACCTTGAAGTTTTTAATTGGTTGATTAAAGGTATCCCATCTTTCGTTCTCTATTCTCTTCCGTGGCAGTACAAGAGATTTTATATAACATCCCAGCTTTTTTAGAAGGGAAGGTGTTAAATTCTTTTAGGCAAAGTAGTACCTTAAACAATCGTCCCTGCTTTATGGAAGCAGTTGACTCTATACGTCCTTATATATATATCTCCTTGTATTCTTCTTTATAATCCCTACGTACTTCTCCACAATTTTGTCCTAGGTGTGGCATCTTTTAGTTTGCCCTTTGTCTATTTCTTGCCCTTATTGGCTATGCATTGGCCACACACTGGCCATGTGTTGTTATAGTTTTGTTTTGTTTTAAAGAGGCAGAAGGAAGTACTCTATTGCACAGTAGTAAAGAACTGCACTTAATTTAGATTATCTTCCTGGTATGGGAAAGTATAAGTATATAAAGCTGAGGAATAACATCTGGGCTGTAGTTTTTTCTTTACAATTAAATTCATACCTTTGATACCATTTCCAAATTGTTCCATGGAGTTAGCCAGCACAGGCACAAGTAAAATGCCCATGGAGGATTAGTACACTCTAAACAGTTAACAGGAACAACAGGAGACCTTTGCAAACGGCTAAACTTGATGAGACATTTTAACTGAAGAACTTTAAGATTCTCACATCACGTTAAAACTTTAGTGGAGATAACCAATGACCTTGGCATACTTAAGATGGGTTGTGGTTTGTGTGCTTAAGAGGACAGTGCAATTAAAAATATTTATGTAATTGCTCTTTAGAGAGTCTTGGACATTAGCATAAGGTTGTAAATTACCATAACATTCACAAAAGCTGGGAGAGGGGGATGTTCTCAGTGGGGTGGTCCTGGAATTTATCTACATAATTGTTGCATCCTTATCAAGTATCAAGTCACCACCAGGACATACCAGGCAACTGAGAAGTTATGGGTGGGCTGATCAAGCAACAGAGTTATAATAGGGATCTAATTCTTCCCTCTGCAGCAATCGTAAGACATACATCAAAAATTTATCATCACCTCTTTAGAGAGACCTCCAACTAAATAACTAGCCAATGCTGTCTTTCATCTTCCTCGCATCAGTGGTGGTCTAAATAAATCATTTCTAAACAAATATGTTTTAAAACCTTTTACCCTATTTAAAATGATGGGCTTGACTAAGTAAGTCCTTATCGAATTATAGTGGTGCCTTTTGCCCTGTCTCTGTCTCCATATTAAAAACCCCTATTTTTAGAGATTTGTAACTCAGATTTTCTTGAGGGAGGAAACTTGGCATTCAAGCTAGTGTGAGAGTGACAGTTATTCATTGTTGTTACTTGCTCCTTTTTTTTTTTTTTTTTTAAAGAGCCTTATTTCCAGACTGAGTTATGAAAAAGCAAACAAAAGCCTGAAGTAAGTTCAGGGCTGTTGTTGTTTTTTTTTTTTTTTTTTTTTTTACCAGTAGGTTGACCTCTAATTATAACTGAAGGATTAAAAATTACATACTACTGAGAAAAAAGTCCCCATTCTGTTCTGGACATGGAAATATTTTCTGACCCTTTCTCCTTGTCATCAACCAAATTTCTTCCCTTCTTTCTCTCCTTCTCTTTCTCTTTTTTAAACAAGATCTGAAGTCCTTATAATTCTGTGTGACTTAAATCCTTCCCCAGTTCCCTCCGTTATCCAACTTTTTGGATTCTTTTGTTACTCTTTAATATCATGTGGATAAAAAAAATAACGTTTCAATTTAAAACATCTGAGACAATTTGTAGCAAATAGTAATTCTGAGTTAAACATTGAATTGTTTGAACACTGCAATTTGGAAATTGCAGTCAGCCTTTATCTCCTACCCCTTAGGCAGCACTGTGGGGGCGCAGGGGTCCTTGGCTTGGCAGGCTGCCCTAATGCAGCCAGGTGGAATTTTACCTGGGGGGTGATTCTTATCCAAGATCGGGGAGTTGGGCCGGAGGGAAAATGCCAGAAAATTTTGTACTGAGAAAGGTGTTGATGTCAAAGTGCATCCAAGGGAACTGTGAATCAAGAGGGTGGGTTGAGAAACCAGAGTTAAGAAACTGACACAAAATGGGCAAAGTTGAGGGCAGAGCCAACGCGAGAACAAGGAGCGGCATGGGAACAGGCAGATGCTGGCTTCTTTCTAGTATGTTCCGGAGTGTGTTTGCTCGCAGGTGAGCCAGATTCATTTAGAGTCCTGAGTATGGGCTGGGCATTCTTTAACTTACCCCAAACTTTAAGTTTCTGGCTTTATTGGTATCACTATTTTCTTTGGATAGTGAGTTGCTATGGTCTAATGTGGCCTGTCAGGGGATGTGTGTATTTTCTACGGGTCTAGTGAAAAAAGAAACCTGCAATATATCATCAATTTTTGGCTGAAGTCTGTCAGGGTCGTGTCACAGGTTTGTGGCAGGATTGGTAACATCAGGAGAGGGATTTGGGAGGGAGTCACAAATTCGAGGTTTTGGACAAAGCTGACCTAATGAACCAATTCTTCCAATCAGGACAGCTGGAAAAATTGGACAGAATATTTAAAAACATCTGCTTGTAGGCAAGGGAAAAAAACAAAAAACAAAATAGTGAAGAATAACTGGGTTATCATCAGAGGCCCAGGGCTGAGCTTTCGGCTGTGTGAGGTCAGGGCTGTTTGCTGTCCCACAGAGAGTGGCCGAGCAGCTTGACAGCGTCAAATGGCAGGGCAGGAACTGGAGTTCAGGGTCACCAGCGGGTGGGGTGGAGGACTGATGAGCTCTGAACATTTTGGGTTAGGAATCCAAAGAGCTGAACCCTAAGAATTGAGGGAACCGGGAGAAGTCATACTTTCTTGGGACTGCAGGTCAGACGTCAATAATTTCAATTTCTGAAATTAGAATGAAGTGAACCCATGTTGCTAATTCCCCTAGCTGAAGCCAAAGTTGAATTTAAATTCTCTTTGGTAGAAGATATCATTCCATCCTTCAAATTATTTCTACAAACAATTTTGCAAATAAAATGCTTGGCAAACAATAAAAAGTAACCAGCTCCTTAAAGAGACAAGAAAACATTAGGAAAAACAGCAGTAGAAGTAGACGGTATAAACAAAACCATTGAGGGTCCAGATAATGAAGTTATCAGATAGAGATTTTAAGATAACTATGCTTGTTATGTTTAAGATGAAAAACAAGATTGAGAATTTTGGCAGAAAACAGCAAGCTATTAAAAAAAGAACCAAATGGAAATTCTAAAACTTAAAAGTGTAATACCAAATTTATGGATTCAGTGGATAGGATACTGAACATATTCAGCCGAAATAAAGAAATAATTCACAAACTGGAAAGTAGGTCAGAAGAAAATATCCAGATGGAAGTACCGAGTGTCAAAAGATGGAAAATACAGAAAACAGATAAGAGACATAGAAGATATGGTAACTATCTAATATAATTGGAGTTTTGAAGAAAAGAGATAGAAAATTGGAGAAAGTAATATGAGCAGAGATAATGGTTGAAAATTTTCCAAACCCAATTAAAGACATCAAACCACATATTCGAGAAGCACTAATTTGGCAGGGAAAATAAAAAGAAATCTATCTCTAGGTACAAAAAGAAAAATCTTACAAGCAGGGAGAGAACAAGAGATTAAAGTTAAAGGAGCAATAATTAAATTGTCAGCTGACTTCTCAGCAAAATCAGATATAAAATCAGGAAAAAATTATGAGAGTAGATTTAATGGCCAGGGAGCTGGAGCCAATGAGGAAGCTAAAGTAATAGATAAGGATGGGCAAAAATACTGTGGGAAGATTATTAAAGCTCTAGAGTGAAATATCTCTAGCACAAACTGGAGAGCTGTGTATGTACGAGTGACTGCCTCTGTGGACGTGTGGACTCTTCCTGACACCTTCAACAATTGGGCATGTGTCTGTTAGTCATCGATTTCTGGAAATTGGCTTTTTATCCTGGTCTCTGGTGCTCTTTGCTATTTCAAGAGAAGAGAAATGTTGTATAACCACACTGTTCCTGCCCCTTTCACAGATTATATTGGTTTACATGCATCTTTTAATAGTTTGTGATGGAGAAAGTAGCATGAACCTACTAGGCCTTGCTTTGTTGATGCAAAAGAGCATGGTTAGGTCCTATCTGATCTAAAGTTGGTCCAAAGCAGTCACTATCATGCTATTCAGAACTTCGAGATAGTAATAGATAACTATGAAAACGTGCTTTATATTTAAGAAAGTAGAAAGGAAACCTATCCCCAAAGGTGTGGGTCAAGAATATTTGGTATGAACAAATACTTGAAAAATATTGTGATCTGTACCTTACTACCAAAAAATGTATGCTTGAGTTCAACAGTCCTTGAAGTCAAGAATTGGTCCTGTGCTAATATTTGCCTATCAAAATGGAAATGTTCTCCTCCCTCTTAATAAAACCAATGACTTGTAACCACATTCTGAAGAAAGTCTTCTCAGCTGTCACAGTGCTAAAAGAAACTTCTGAAAATTTCCAACAAGTCATTGTAAGAACCAGTATGTTACATTTTAAAAATGTATCTCCAACACTAACGTGCCTGTTTCAAACCTTTATAACTTCCAACTGCATCTATTTTCATCATATTGCCTACACAATCTACACAATTCAGCCCTGTCTACTCAATATCAGGATGAAGAAAGCAAGCCAAAAAAAAAAAAAAAGATTTGGGTAGATGAAAGACCATAATTAATAAAGATGTTTATGACAAGACTTCAGACAACATAATGACCAAAAGTTCTATCTGCAATTTGAGACACCCTGAAATAAAGGTAGACTTTGCAAGCATTTTCCAAATAAATCCAGTTCAGATAAAAACAAACGAGTCACGCCTAAACCAGTTGCAGAAAAAAGATGAAGAATTAGTAGGACTGTATGTCTCTGAATCCCATCATAAGGGTGTATATAATCACAGCACTGGATAGATTCAGCACTCAGAGCCTTTGGGCCTTGCTTCTCACGTCTGTATGCAGAGAGGAAGACTTTCTACTCCTTTGAAGAGTGCTGCAGGTTTGCATGGAAACTCTCGGCCAGAAATAAAGACAGACACATATGAATGTCTTAATCCTATTATGGAGCCAGTTAATGGATTTAAAAAAATGAGAAATTACTGAAGCAGATGACCGTTTAATATAGCATTCCATGACCAATGTTTTCTTTCTGTAAATCCTTAATGTGAAAGGGATCAATGTTAGAAACTGTTCTAGGTTGGTCGTTAAACTAAGTGATAATCTTTATAATCCCTTGGAATATAAATTCTGTGAGACGCTGGGTGACGGGAAGCAGAGAAAAAGAAATCGAAGTACTCTTTGAAGGCGTAGGCTTTTTACCATCTGCTTGTTGATTCATTGGTCCCATTTCTTCCTCATCTGTTTATTTGCATAGCAGCACCAGCTGCCCCCTCAAATTTGAATTGCCTGACTTAATCAGACAGGCCCCTGATTGAGAACTGAGTTACAAATTGGCAGATGAATACCAAATTGTTTTTAATAAGACACAGAGTTCTGGGTGCTTTGTGCCCGTGCTATAACTGTTTGTTGGCAGCTACAATAACCAGCAGCGTTCCTTTCATCTTGAACAGAAAGGCAAAAGGCATTCAGAAGAAGCCTTTGAATTTTGTACTCAGAAATTCCACTCATCTGCCTAATGTTCTTTTTTTTAATTAGAAGGATACACATATGACTTAATTAATCAAGCCTGTCTTAGGGAATTATGCATTTATTAATGGTTTCTGCACTCAAGCACATTATTAAGGGATTTGTGCTAAGCACCTGACATAAAGCAGACTAATTTTGCTTGCTTTGCTTAATGTATTGAGAAACGGCATGTTGATCAGATTTCAAAACATTCAAGCTATGAACTAATGTCCTATTTAGAGGGTTTAAAAATTCAGTGCTTTGGCAATCCCGCTGTATAATGCTTTCTTTACAAGGCACTCTACAACTAGAAAGGGAGAATAACTTGACTGGGGGGAAAGCACTAAAAAGTGAAAGGGAAGAGTAGAGGGGGAAGCCCCCTCCCACCCCTCCAGGGCAGGGCAGGGCAGGGCAGGGCAGGGCAGGGCAGGGCAGGGCCTTGCCTCTGAAAATTGAATTTGTTGTTCCTTGCTCTAGTCTTTCCGTAGTTTTGCATGACCACATCTGAACTGATCGCAAACATCCCACTAGATGTATGAACAGCTGAGACGACTGAATTGCACCTACTGTGTCACACAGAACTTATCTCAGGATTGAGTGTGCAAATCCATATTTAAATCACTAATCCCATTGTATTTTGAGCTCCTTAGATTACCGATCATTTTAGTTTTGCTGTCAAGTTTCAGTCTGAAATGTCGCTTCTTAGTGTGCTTGTGGCGGAAGAATGACCAGACACACCAAAGTAAGGAAAGCACGAAAATGAGGTTTATTGAGGAGGGAAAGATAGGATTACAGAGCAAGAGCAAGATACAGGTTTACAGAGCATTTGTATGACGACCGGACCCACTGTCACAGCACAGGAAGAGCAAAAGGAAGGCTATGGTCTGTGTCCTGTTTTATAGCGCCCAGATTGGGACCTCCCTCGTGGTTCAGAGGTCACCATGGAACCACTTTGATTGGACAGTTCGGAGTCACATGACCTGAGCCTTACTATGCATGCGGGTTCTAGGTCACTTTCCGGACTCTGTGATACCTATGCTGTTTGGCCCGTGGGCTAGAGAGTCCTCCGCATTCTTTTGCAGCCAAATTGTGATTGGCAGATTTGTAGGTTGTTCCCTCCTCCCCCAGGTATGGCAGTTGCTCAGGAGAGGGTTAGGGTGGGGCAAGACCAAGATGGGGGCCTTGGGCCCACCCATGTTCTTCTTTCTAGGTGGGGCAATGGCACCAAGTAAAGGCACAAACTTTCATCCCTAGGAGACCCAGAATTCCTCACTGTCTACCTACCTTTTCTCCATGACACTTATTTAAAACATTACTAGCACCCTGGAAGGCCAAGGCGGGAGGATCGCTTGAACTCAAGAGTCTGAGACCAGCCTGAGCAAGAGCAAGACCCCATCTCTACTAAAAATAGAAAAAAATTAGCTGGATGTAATGGCATGCACATGTAATCCCAGCTGCTTGGGAGGCTGAGGCAGGAGAATCAGTTGAGCCCAGGAATTCGAGGTTGCTGCGAGCTAGGCTGATGCCACTGCACTCTAGCCTGGGTGACAGAGCGAGATTCCATCTCAAAAAATAAAAAATAAAAAAATACATAAATGTATTATTTGGCTTGGTCAATGCCATTATTAAAAAGATATTATATGTTGAACCAGGAATTCTTCTACATAGACCACAAAAATTTAATGCACCAAAGTTCTCATTATTACAGCTTCAATAACCAAAAAATAACATGCAAAACACATCACAGCATTCTCTCTGTATTTCTACAGTGAAAAGTAACCTGGTTTGACCAAATGGAGAACAAGTCTCACAAATTCAGGAGATTTTTCAAGTATTTCATTTGCACCAAGTAGTGGCTAGCTGACGTCATGGAAGGGTAGCTCCCGTGAGCTGTAAATATTAAAGTCTTACCATTCAGCATTGTCCTGGGAAAGCAGAGAACACACAGGACCTGAATTCAGCATACCGTGGTAGTTAAGAGAAAGCCTCTCTAGCCAAAATGCTGGCTGGGATTGGAATCCTGGCCCTACCACCACGTAGCAGCTCAGCATCCGTGCACAGCTCAGGCAGCCTCTCGAACTCTCAACTCTAAAATGGTGATAATTGCAGCTCCCATCTAGACTTGTTTGTAATGATTAAATGAGATAAGACAAGTAAGCATTCAATGTGTGTTTACATTATCATTATTAAACAGTCATCAGCCTGTGCTAGGAGAAACACATCTTGGTGTGCTTTTGTTATAAGCAAATGCAACGATACCTTAGGTAATGTTTTCCTCCCTGTGTTGGCTGGTAGAAACCTCAGGTTAGAATTTGTAGCTCACCTCTAACAATTACATAGGACTTTAATGCATGTGTTTTCTGTACTGCAAAGCTGGCTTCATCTGTATTTCCTTACCCTTATTAACCCTTTCACTCTATCTTCTTTCTTCTTCATTAAAAAAACATCTAAATATGTTGTTTCCTTTCCCTGAGATGTTCCCCTTCTCTCCTGTTGCTGGTGAACTTCTATTCATTCTTCACCTAGCCCAGGAAGCCCTTTTCTCAGCCATTGGATTGGGTCATGTCTCGTTTTGCACTCTCATAGGACTCCACTTTTCTTTGTTATTTCTTGTCACCCTTTAAAGTATATAATCATGTCACGAGATGGAAAAAATCTTGTTACATTAACAGGTAGCAGTAATATTTCCCTTAGGAAGGAACTGTTGGGAAAATACTTCAGGGTGCATTGGGAGTTGAAGCAAGCTCTTTGAGGGACTAAACTTGCTCTGTACTATGCATACACTTAGCAGAGGGGAAGATCTGTCCCATGAGATAGAGGAAGAAGAATCTAGAACTCTTGTTGAATTATCACATTTTTTCAATTCCATAATCTATGAATTCTACTCCATAAGGAAATTGAAATAGGAGGAAAATAAAGGACAATAGAGGAGGTGGTGAGATGAAGGAAGGTTGTGTACTATGCGTCAGGACTCCTTCTTGGGATTCAACCGAAACCCACAGTAATGACCATCAGTGCTACAAATGCTTGAGTTAGGTGATTTTGTTGTAGATGTTGTAGAAACCGAATAAAGTGGGCCCAGTTTAATGTAGGGATTGATCTATTCATGTGATTATTATTTAATATTTGTCTCCTTTCTACAAGTGCTGAGATTATGTCTATTTTGCTCATTTTTAATTTCCTGGCAACTAGCTCTGTTCCTGGCACATAGTAAGTTTTCAATAAATATTTGTTGAATGAATAATTGTTGTACATCTTCTTAGGTTCTTTTGGTGACACAGGGTGGAGGAAGGAAAGTTGGAAGGAAGGAATGAAGGGAAAAAGGGTACGAATGTATTGTCCATAGTCAATGCACATGGTAACTGTGGAGTCAGGATTTGAACACAGAATTATTATCCCTCTGTTTACAGACAAAGACTTTGAGATTCAAGGAAGCTCAGAAATATGGTTAGTCAA
>CAUYSK010027560.1:0-16218 GCA_963575035.1 Avahi laniger | reverse complement strand
GACATGAACAGAAACTTTTCAAAAGAAGACAGAATAATGGCCAAAAAACATATGAAAAAATGCTCAATATCTCTAATCATCAGGGAAATGCAAATCAAAACCACAATGAGATATCACTTATCTTCAGTGAGATTGACCTTTATCAAAAAGTCCCAAAACAACAAATGTTGGCTGTTGGCGTGGATGCGGAGAGATAGGAACACTCATACACTGCTGGTGGGACTGCAAATTAGTGCAACCTCTGTGGAAACAATATGGAGATACCTTAAAGAGATACAAGGGGAATTACCATTCAATCGAGCAATCCCATTACTGGGCATCTACTCAAATGAACAGAAGACACTCTATAAAAAAGACACCTGCACCCGAATGTTCATAGTAGCACAATTCACAATTGCAAAGATGTGGAAACAACCCAAGTGTCCATGAACACAAGAGTGGATTAATACAATGTGGTATATGTATACCGTAGAGTACTATTTAGCTCTAAGAAACAATGGTCATATAGCACCTCTTGTATTCTCCTGGATAGAGCTGGAACACATTCTACTAAGTGAAGTATCACAAGAATGGAAAAACAAGCACCACATGTACTCACCATCAAATTGGTATTAACTGGTCAACACTTAAGTGCACATATAATAATAACATTTATTGGATGTCAGGCCGGTGGGGGGGGATGCGGCAGAAGGGGACAGGCATATGTATACACAAAGAGTGCGATGCTATCATCCGGGGGATGAACATGCTTGAAGCTCGGACTTGGGATAGGGGGCAAGGGCAACATATGTAACCTAAACATCTGTACCCCAATAATATGCTGAAATAAAAAATATATTTTTAAAGTAATGAGCAAACTACCCTTGAGTCATGAGAGGTTTAGTGGAAATTCCCACTACCTCCTTAACTTTACAGAAATATGGCTACATCCTGGGCATGCTCCTTTGCCTATACATTTTTCTTTTTACTACATGTGTGTGTATATATATATACATACTCATATGTGCATGTGTGTATATACTCGTGTGTGTATGTATATAATCATACACACACATATATAAAATTTTATATTTTTACTCTCATAGGCTTCATATCTCTGGAAATTTGGGGCAGTATTCTCCTAGTTCCACATTGCTTCTTCTAGATGCTGCATTTTCCTCCTCACTGTCAATTCAGGACTCCACTGAGATTCACACCTCTGTGTACCATCCTGGTTCCCTGATGGAGGTTGTTAGAGTAATGGCTTGAAATAAACAACCTTCCTGCATCCTTGCATTTGTGTAGTTCTCTCCACATGGCTTTGGACTTGACCATGTGATTTTTTTTTACCACTGGGAAGTGAGTAAACTTGATGTAATCAAAGGCTGAAAGAGTGACTGCTCATGGGGGCTTCTTCTCTCCCTTGCTGCTTTTGAAATCCAAGTGCCAAGTGAAGAAGCCAGGGCTAGCCCACTGGAGGCATGAGGCCCAACTCAACAGTCAACCATGTAAGTGTGGGCACCTACATCATCCACCCCAGTGAATCAACCTGCCAGTCAGGTGCATCTGCACAATGATTCCAGGTAAGACCAAGAGCAGAATAGCCCCATGCAACCAGCCTAATTCACTTACCCACATAATTAGAAACAAAACAGTTGATGGTTGTGTTTAGCCACTGAATTTTCCAAATCATCTGCTAATAGCCAGGTTTATTGATGGAAATAGAGGTATCAAATAGAAAGTACCTTTTTCCCTCTCTACCAAAATGAATAAAGTCTTTGTCATCTGCAGCATCCTCCTCTTCTCTGTGCTAAGACAGAGATAAGCACTAGGCTTCCTCTCAAAATTTGCTTCTCATCGGTTCTATAAGCCCGTCCTCTACTGCCTCTCAGTCTTCACTTTCGTTAAATTAAAGCTCTCCATCACCACATTCTTACCCTGCATTTAATCAGTTCTAGCAACTTATATACATAGTATAATATCCCCTTCCCTGAGATTCCTCTCTTGACCCCTCATTCTCTTCCACCTACTACCCTTTTCCTGTTAACCTTTACAGTTAAGCTAATTGAAAGAGCTGCTCCAAGTAATCTCTGAACTTTCTAATTAACTAATTTTTTTTTTTTTTTTTTTGAGGCAGAGTCTTGTTCTGTTGCCTGGGCTAGAATGCCATGCATCAGCCTAGCTCACAGCAACCTCAAACTCCTGGGTTCAAGCAATTCTCCTCCCTCAGCCTCCCTCCTGCCTCAGCCTCCCGGGTAGTTGGGACTACAGGTCGGCGCCGCCATGCCCGGCTAATTTTTTTCTATATATTTTTAGTTGTCCAGATAATTTCTTTTTATTTTTATTTATTTATTTATTTTTTAGTAGAGACAGCATCTCACTCTGGCTCAGGCTGGTCTCGAACTCCTGAGCTCAAACGATCCTCTTGCCTCAGCCTCCCAGAGTGCTAGGATTACAGGTGTGAGCCACTGTGCCCGGTCTTAACTCACTTTTTTAAGTGGCTTCTCTCTCACCACGTAACCCAGACTTCTTTTTTTCATATCTCCAGCCAGTTCCTTGTTGGCAGGTCTGCAGTACAGTCCACTCTGTTCATCTGCTGCAACTCTGCAGCTCCCACCGCGCTGACATGTGGTCTTTTCCACTGCAGTCACCCCTACTGGTTCCTCAGAAGACCAATCTCCTGGTTTCCTCCAAGCTTTCCTGACCCTGTTTAATCTCTTCTTCTGATTACTGTGTCCTCCTGGCAAGTGTTACCACATTCCCATGCCCAGTCCAATGCTTTCATATTCTGTTTCTTTCTAGTCTCTCTATAGATTATCTTGACCATTTTCTTGGCTTTTTAGTATCTCCTGTTGGTATCCTGATTTCCCTGTCTTACATATATCCAACTTCTATGTACCATGTCCTCTTGGATGACCTTAGGTATATAGAAATAACACGATAAAGACAATTCTTCCAATCTCCCTTCAATTCTGAGCCCATTCTGATTCTGGCCTTCTCTAATTTAGTTCCCAGGAAATGAAAGTCCCATCTATTCAGTTGTTTATGCCTCAAACAGAAAAATAATCCTTCACGCTTCTCTTCCTTTTACCTCCAAGTCAATTTCTCAAAAGTCCCGTCATTTCATAGTGTTAAGAATACCTTATTTTGTAGTTACTTAAATCCATCTGCTGTCACACTTTCCAAATACATCACTGTCTCTTGGTGAATTTCTACCATGACCTTCTTCCTGGTCTCAGTTTCCCTTGTGTCTTTCTCAAATCCAGTCTCCACTTTGACAATATAGCAAGAACAATTGTTTTAATCAATAAATTGAACCATGGTGCTTCCACTTAAATTCTTTAAGGGATGCTTTTAGCTTCGTAAAACGTGAAGTCATTTTTGAGGCTCAGAAACTTCTGTGTCATTTAACTCTTAATGAAACCCACAGCCTGTATTCTACCACTGCTCCCCCACTCCCCTCCCACCGCGTGGTCGGCTTTCAGGTGCGGCTTCTCCCCCTTCCCAGAGTCTCCGTCCAGGCAGTCGCCTCCATCTGGAGCATTCCTTCTCGTCCTGTAGACATCAGCTTATGGCTGTGTTATTGGGAAGTTCTTTATCCACTGTAGACTCTTCATTATCACTTATAGACCCCCCTTTTAACGGGGGATATATTCTGCAAGTTGTTATTAAAGTATGTGTGCTTTTTTGGTATGCTTTTTATTTCCTGTAACCCTTCTAGAGTACACACTTGGTAAGAACAGTGGCTGTGTTTGTACAATCTGCCATTGCATTACCAGTGCCGAGTGCAGCTCCTGGCACATCCTAGCTGCTCATTAAGTAACTGTTCAATGAGTGAAGAAAGGTGCTGGAATTATAACGTCAGTAATGCGAAGGCTGAAATTTAGAGAGACTCAAGAAATACGATGTGTCAGCAACATTTTTTGCATTTATAACATTCGATTTTCATAACGATTTTGGGGTAAGGGTATAGTCAGTCCCTCCTGAGGATGTAGGCCTCCTACCCAAAACTTACTTGGGGAGAGCAGGCACAGTACCCATCACGTCTCATGTGTTCTCTCAGTTTTTACCGGGGCTTGGCTAATCCCTTTTACAGAAATAGCCTTAAAGAGGTCATGTTAATTATTCAAGTATATCCTTGGTGGCGAAATGGAATAATCAAACTCGAAACATGCCAAAGCTTTTAAACATAACCTGTATTGCTTTCCAGTCGCAGCAGACCACCAGGACCCTGAGTTAGTTTCCTAGGGCCATTGTAACCAATTGCTGTAAACTGAGCAGGTCAAAACGACAGAGGTGCTTTCTCGCACAGCTCTTGGGGCTACGAGTCCAAAATCAGGGTGCCAGCAGGACCAGGCTCCCTCTGCAGTCCTCAGGGAAGTATCCGTCCTTGCCCCTTCCAGACACCCGGGGGTCTAGGAGCTCCTTGGTTTGTGGCAGCGTCACTCCAATCTCTGCTGCCATCTGTCCTTGGAGTCGTCCCTGTGTCTTCAGCTCTCTCTCTCCTTGCAAGGACACTAGGCATTAGGTTTAAGGTCCACTCTAATCTAGTATGACCTCATTTTAACTTGCTTGCATCTGCAATCAAGACCGTGTTTCCAAATAAGGTCATAATCATAGGCACCAGAGGTTAGGATTCCAACACATCGTTTTGGAGGGACACAATTCAACCCACAGCACAGCCCTCAAAAACAGGAAGGATCCGGGAATGCGGCTAACACTGCAACATGGAAACTGTTTTCAGTAGCAGTTTCCTGAACCTGTGTGAGATCCCTCTCACTCCAGGCAGGACTCAGGATGCAGCGAAGCCCGACACTGCCATGTATTCCTAACAGCCTCGACCTCCAGTCCAAGGGCAGCCCTGGCACAAACTTTGAAGATTTCTAGCTAATAAGAGAAACAAAAGATTCGGACAAGGCTTGTCACAACTTCTCCAGGCTATTCTTGGGATAGAACTTAGGATATTAACATTTCAGAATTCTCATCAATATGCCCTCATAGGAAAAGAAGCGGACGGAGGGAAAAGTGTGCAGATCAAGAAAAATTCAACACAGAATTCTCCAAAATCAAAGCAGAGAAAAACCTTGGAAACATCCAGGGTCTCGGCAGAAGAAAGATGGCCAAGCTCCACCCGATTGTGTGGACAACCTAAAGGCACAGGCCACCTGCCACAGGGACAGGGTGTCCCACAGGAGAGGGAGCCACCTGAGGCAGGACATTTGCCTAAGTTTCCAAAGAGGAGCCCAAAAACTATTTTTCTACAAATAGTGGAAGCAGCGGCAGGAGGCGCTCACCCTTGCACACTTTCGTGACCAACGTCGGGCCCTGGAGATGGGGCTGAGCTGTCACACTGCAGCTGGGAGAAGACCAGGCTGCAGCAAAATGAGAACAGAGAAGATTAAAGCATGTAAAATGCCCAACAGGAGCAGCCACATTAAGTATGAACAAGATGAAAAGAAAGAGCTTTGCAAGTGTGCACACATATTACAAAGGGAAAGCAGCTGAGCAGGCACACGGCAATTAAACAATCCATCCTTTAAAATATACATATTCTGAGTAAAAGAAGAAAACTCTCAATAAGCCCTCTCTAATTTAAAAGTACTGAAGAAGGCATGAATTAAATAAGAATAAAGATGAAAAGGTAAAACAGCCTAAGAAAATTAAAAGGGAGATCAAAAGGGACTTCATAAGAAAATAATTTGAGGACCAAGACAAACCATGAGTTAGAAATAACTTAGAAACACTGAGCAACAGACTAGACAAAGCTTAAAACTGAAATGCTCCCATGGCTTGAACTAATTCCATTGAATAAGAGACATGAAACAAAAGTTGGAAAAACAGATGATATTTTAAATGGAGGATAATTAAACCTAAGTTTAATTCTGTTACGTGGAGTAAACCCAGCATAAGTTTAACTTTAGTCTTAAAGTGAATAAGCCAATGAATGAAAGATAATATGTTTTTAAAGTAAATAAAGAATTTTATCCCCAAACAAAAGAATAATTCAATCTAAAAATCAAAATAGACCCATCTGTTCCTAGAACAATTCAATATCCAATCTTACGAATAACTTAACTTCAAGAATAAGCACAGAATTCTTCAGACCTAAAAACAGAAATAAGTTCTGCAGGAAGAAGGTACTTGGGCTGAGCTAAGACTATTCAAGGCGGCTTTGCCTCCAGCAAAAATTTACCTCCCTTCCTAAAGCTTGATGTCTGAGTGCTGCCGTAGGAAACCGCAGCGTGTGGTGACTGTGGCCATTACCAATATTTATCAACAACCCAGCTGGCCCTTCAGTGCCTTTAGACAATCGCTTCATCCACACACACACACACACACACACACACACACACACACGGGCTGTCCAGAAGGTACCCAGCCATGCAATATGTTCTTGTTATATTAACAATGGCTGGATACTTTCCGGACAGCCCTCATATATTACACACATGCACACATGCATATAAATATAGAACCCACACTCTCTCTGTCTGCAGTTCATTTTAGTAACTAGATTTTAATTTTTCTCCTCAATCAGGCTCGCTGCTGCTTCTCTCTCCCTCTCTCTCTCTCTCCTCCCCACCCCTGTCTAGCTCTTTCAAGAGAGATGATCATGTCACCTCCTTCACAGAAGAAACTTGGGGTCAGTAGGGTTTAAAGGACCACAACTGTGTATCTCTAAACATGCAGATGCTGTAACAGCTGCAGCCATCCTCGGGATGCTGTGTCCTGTTCAAGGCCATCCTGCCTTCGCCCATGGCTGCGCCCATGTCTTCTTCGGCTCCCGCATCTTCCAGAGCACATCTCCATGCGCCCTCTTTAGTCTGGCATGGAAAGTCCTCCATCATCTCACTCCTGCCTTTTCCTCTCTCCCTCCCTTGCGCCTCAGCCCCTGCCGCGCCCGCACGCTCCCACCTTCCATGCAAACCAATCCATTTCAAGATGCCTCAACATGCAATTTCTTTGCTCACAGTGTTCCGTCTCCTTGAAAGTCCACCCCATATTTATTTTCATCATTTAGCTCCGAAGTCAGAACTCTATAAGAACTTTTTTCATGCTTTTGGTGGGTGTCTCTCTGTTTTTTGTTCATTGTATCCTGCTGACCCTATGCACAATTACACAGTATTAGTTTACACAATGCGTGGCGCATTTTTGTTTGAAAATCTGACCTCTCCTTCTGACATCCGAAGCCCTGAAGGGCAGGGGCTATATAGAGCTTGTCTCTGATTTCCTGTAGTCCAGCACAGGGGAGGAGGTGGTCGTTAGGTGTCTGTTGAGCGAATCCACTGAGATGCATACAGGTAGACTGAGTAACAGGGTCGCAGAACTAACTTGTGAACACCCAGCATTACAAAGGAGGCTACTCAGGCTGGGAAGTCAGGGTCCTTTCCGCTGTGCTGCATGGTCTCACTGAAAGAAAACTATTGCTAGTTCCTAATATTTTGTGGTTTCGTTTAAATACAGTTCAGGTACAAGGGTCAGGAAGAAACTGAAGCCAAATGTCGTGAGGAACGAATCTCGCTCTGGCGCAGAGGGGCGAGGACCTCCCCTGGGCACCAGCGCGCCGGCACAGTCTGCTCCCCACGCAAAGGCGAGCTGTGTTCATGTCTAGGCCTGAAGGGTGTGGACTGGGGGGAAGGTGTGTGTTCACACCCTTTTCAGTGTCTTTGCGTTTAGGGAGTTCACAGGTGTTTTATTGCCCATAGCTGGCAAACATATAATTTCAGTGAAAGCTCATATCAATATCTATTGAGTTATGACAGCCATGAGATTTCAGTCTCCATCTGACGAAAAAAAAAATCAGTTCTTAGTGATAGATATTACAATATTCAGGATATTTTTTCAACAAAGATTTGCTCTCTGTGGAGATACTAAAATGAATTCAAAATAAAAAGAGAGAAAGCAAGAGGAAACAATTCCAGAACATTTGATAATTATTCCTGATTTATCAAAATAAATAAGCTTCTTTCCTTTTTAATGTTTTTATTTATGGTGACTATCTTACATCTTTCATTTGTGTCCTTAATTTTTTTACTTATCCACAAAATTTTTTTATTACCTAATATTCTGGCCAGTTACACAATGACCAATTCATCTTTGTTCTCTTGCACAAGCCAAATGCCATTATTGAAACATTTGTTTTTAAAACTATTCTTATTACCCTTGTATTTGATGCATAACAGGATTCTGAGGAGTAGTGATTTATCCAGGCACGTAGATTTTTTCACTCCAGACGTGGTAATAAGTTTTTGTTGATACATTCATGCCTTTGGTGTATTTCAAGAGGGTTTCAGTAAACCAAATTTCAAAGCTAGGTTTCACCAGATGCTTTCTCTACGATATCCCAAAAGTTTCTAAATACTTTGGAGCTCTAATTTCTGTAAAATCCTTAAAGCATTATCTCCCACACAGAGTTGTCATGCAGATTAAGTGAGATGTAGACTCATGGAAGGATAGCAAAAACACGACACATGCTGAACCTCCAAAATGAGTTTGAGTTCCAGGGGGAACATGCGAACAGTGCGGTTGGAGGCAGCAAGCTGGTAATTTGGTTCTTCCCCCTGCCACCTACTCACGTGCATCAGTCATTTTTGTCTCCGTTAAATACATGGTAAGTTCATTCATCTTTAAAATGCAGCTATCAGTACTGTCACAGGGTGGAATCTAAGGTACTGGGCACAAGAGTTTGTACACAGTGATCATTCAACAAATATGTTTTATCTCTATTCAAGACCATTTGACACTCTCAAAGTTAATATGTGAACAGTGCATTTTTAGACCTTTCAGAAAAATTCAAATTTTAATATTATCTTATTAAGGCAATATGCTGTTCACATTAAAAACCTGCATATATTTATAATATAATTTCTCTATATCAAAATTCTCAAGGTATGAATTTTTTAAAGACAAAAACAATGACTTTGAATATAGGAAAGAGATTTTTGAGGTTAAATTTGTTAATAACAGTGGAATATCTCTCACACAATAGGTGCTCCATAGATAGTTGCTGAATAAATGAATTGTAAATAAATATATGTATTTCAATTGTACATTTACATTTGCTTGATGAAAAGGGTCAGAAAACTGGTGAATAATAATCTTATTCTTCTATTTTCTAAACAACACTTAAGCAGAACCCTCCCCAGCCCCCAGCTCCTGATGTCAGAGGAAACCCAAGTAAAGGAAAGATGAATGACTTCATTCTGGCCAGACAAATTTCCGTCGTCACCGCTAACTAAAACAGCATGGTCTTATCATTACTTGATGATCAGTCTCATTACTTGATCTGAATTCCATGAGAATGGGAAATATGTGATATCCATGACTTGTGAGAAGTCTGGAACACACTGGAGATATTGTTATGGAAGTGGATGAATTAATGCATACATGAGTATATCCTTGAACTAATAAGTTAAACACTTATCATGAGCCCATACATGTTAGTCTTAGCTACTCAAGCAAATGCAAAAAGGGTCTTTGTAAGCCTTGAATGCACTCTTGTGCCTAGAGAGTAGCTCTTTAATAACCAGTCTCATTTATAAAGCCATTTACAACTTCTATTCTACATTTGCTTTCAAATAAAAGAAAGGCAGCCTTTTATGCTTGACCATTCAGAAAAAGTAAATGAGCACATGATCATGATTGTATCATCTTTTTCCTACAAGATAGGTATTTGCCAGTAGTATTGCACTTCACTGCAAGCTTCTAAAGTTTATTGGATGAGATCTTTACAAAGTAGATTTTAAGCACCTAACTTGTCAAATCAAAACAACATTTTGTCTGTTAAACTCCACCATCAGAAAGCCCTTTCTCCATATATTACATTGGTTGATCGAAAAAGGTCTAGATATATTATACATATCGATTATGAATGTCTTAAATAATTTCAAAAGTACTGTGTTTTTATGTGACTAAAGCCCATACCTAATTGGTAACACACACTCACTGAAAACTAAATGTAATTAGAATGCTATTGTTTTCTTTAATGGACTCTAGTTTTTTAATTAATTTTGATTTGATACACTTTATTCATGAGATAATCCATAGAGTTGATTGGTCAAATGAAGTGTTTCCATTGAGAATTCTAGCATAAATTTCCATATTATTTCTTAACTACAAAACAAAACCATTTCTTTGGGGACCAACGATATGCCCAGATAAAAACATTCTGTTCCCTAAAATCTCCAAGAGTTAAGGATGACTGTGGATACCATTTCTGACTAGTGAAGTAGACTAGAAACCTAGGACAGGCCACGACCTAATTAAATTTTGGTCTTAAAACAGCTTTACTCATTTAGAGGATTTAAGAATAGATGCCAGTCAAACCCTTAAATTAAATCCTACTGCACTTTATTTTTTAAAATTTTTTGTGCTAATTGCAGATTCAAATGGAGCTGTGAGAAATAATAAACAGAGACTCCATAGACTGACTCTCTCCCAGTTTATGCCGTTCATAGCCTCTTGCGTCACTGTCCTAAAGTATCGCAGTCAAGAAATTAACAGTGATACAGTCCATCCACCTCCTGCGGATTTTACCTCTTTTATATATACCCATTTATGTGTGGTTGTGTGTGTGCATTTCATTCTGTGAAAATGTATCACATGTGTAGACTTGTGAACCACCAATATGGTCAAGATTCAGAATATTCCATTTCAGGCCACAGTTTAATAGTCTGAGCCACCTCCCTCGCTTCCCACCTCCCTAACAGCTCGCCGTCACCAGACTGTTTTCCAACTTTACGATTTTGCCATCTTAAGAATGCAATAGAAGTGAAATCATATAGTGTATAAACTTTTGATATTGTCTCTTTTTGCTCAGAGTAATTCCCTTAAGCTTTTTATACATCAGCAGCCCGTCCCTTTTCACTGCCGAACGGCACGCCATAGCATAGGCGCACCACAGTTTGTTTTAACTCTTCCCTACTTGAAAGGAATTTGGTTTATTTCCAGTTGTGGCTATTAAAAATAAATGTGCCCAAAGCATTTTTATACATGTTTCCTGTGTGAATAGAAATTCTTTCCCTGGGATAAATGTCCAAGTGTACAATCACTAGGTCACTCGGTAAGCGTGTGGTTATGTTTGTGAAAAACTGCCACAGTCTTTTTCAGCGCTGCTGTACCGTGTCATATCCCCATCAACGATGGCCAAGTGACCCAGTTTCTCCACACCCTGCCCGGCGTGTGGCATTGTGCGTGTCAGCCATTCTGATAAGTGTGCGACGGCCCCCCAGTGTGGTTTGCACGGTGTTCCTCTGTCGGTCGACGACCATGACCACACTTTCTAGGGCTCCTTTGGTGTCTGCACATCCTTTCTGGAGAAATATGGCCAAGTCTCTTGCCCATTCCCTAACTGAATTTTTTTGCTATTGAATTTTGACTATTAATGTATTCTAGATACAATTTCTTTGTCATCTATGTGCTTTTCAGATACTTTCTTCTGATTTGTAGTTTGTCTCATCATCTGCTTCACACGCTCTCACGGAACAAAGTTTTTTTAATGAAGTCCAATTGATCAATGTTTCCTCTTGTGGATGACGCTTTAGTGTCAATTCTAAAAAGTTTTCACTTAGGCCTAGAAAAATCCCAAATATTTTCTCTGGTTTTTTTGTAAAAGTTATATAGTTTTCTTTTTTACATTGAAATCCATAATCCATTTTAATTTTTTTAGTTAATTTTTACTTATGTCATTAAGTTTAGATTGAAGTTCATTCTTTTGCTTGTGGATATTTAGTAACTCCAGCTCCATTTGTACAAAGGGAAATCCAGGACCTTTGCACCTTTATACCTTTGTCAAGAATCAACTTGGCACATTTGCGTGAGTCTGTGTGGGTTCTCTACTGATCTGTTTTTATTTCTACTCAAATAAGACATTTTCCAAATTATTGTAACTATATGTAAACCTTTAATATACAATAGAGTGATTTGTCCCACTTCACTCTTATCTGCATTTTTTCTTTTTTTGCTATTTAGAGTGCATATCTTTCCATGTCTTTGCTCATAAACTTTAGAATTAATGTGTCTATGAAAACCTTGCTAGGGTTTTGTTGTTGTTGTTGTTTGACCCTTTGTCTTCTTTTTTTATTATTTCAAAATATTACAGGGGTACAAATGTTTTGGTGACATGGGTCACTTTTGGAATGTTTAAGTCAGGGTTATAAGCATGCCCATCACTCAGGTAGTGTTCATTATACCTGTTAGGTAGGTTTTCATCCATCTCCTCCTCCTCCCTCCTGTTTGTTTTCCATTGTGTTATACTTCCCTCTATGCACATGTTAGTTCTAATAGTGAGAACATACAGCGTATGTTTTTCCATTCTTTAGGTAATTCACTTAGGGTAATGGTCTCCAGTTGCATCCACATTGTTGCAAAAGGCATTAAATCATGCTTCTTCATCACTGAGTAGTATTTCATGGTATACATATGGAATATTGTGTTAATCCACTCATGAATTGATGGACATTTGGGTTGATTATATCTGTATCTTTGCAATTGAAAATTGTGCTGAAATAAACATTCAAGTGCAGGTGTCCTTTTGATAAAATGACTTCTTTTCCTTTGGGTAAATATCCAGTAGTAGGATTGCAGGATCAAATGGTAGGTCTACTTTTAGTTCTCTGAGAAATCTTCATACTGTTTTCCATAGAGGTTGTACTCATTTGCAGTCCCACCAACAATGTGTAAGTATTCCTTTCTCTCTGCATGCACACCAGCATCTATTGTTTCTGAACTTTTTAATAAAAAACATTCTAACTGGGATAAGATGATATCTCATTGTGGTTTTAATTTGCATTTCCCTGATGGTTTGTGACACTCAGCATTTTTTCCTATGTTTATTGGCCATTAGTTTATCTTCTTTTGAAAAGCTTCTGTCCTTTTCTTTTGCCCACTATATGATTATCTCAATAGATGCAGAAAAAACATTCGACAATATTCAGCACTCTTTCATGATAAAAAACCCTCAACAAACTAGGCATAGAAGGAACATATCTAAAAATGATAAAAGCCATATATGAAAAACCCTCAGCCAACATCATGCTGAATGGGGAAAAGTTGAAAACATTCCCCCTAAGAACTGGAACAAGGCAAGGGTATCCACTGTCATCACTCTGTTCAATACAGTGCTGGAAGTCCTAGCCAGAGCAATCAGACAAGAGAAAGAAATGAAAGATATCCAAATTTGGAAAGAGGAGGTAAAACTATCACTCTTCACTGATGACATGGCATTGTACCTAGAAAACCCCAAAGATTCTACCAAGAGACTCTTGGAATTGATAAATAAATTCAGCAAAGTCTCAGGTTAAAGAATCAATGTACATAAATCAGTAACATTTCTGTACACCAATAACAGTTAAGCTTAGAGCAAATCAAAGACTACCATTCAAAATAGCTACAAAGACCTAGAAATATACTCAACCAAGGAGGTGAAAGAGCTCTACGAGGAGAACTATGAAACACTGAGGGAAAGAATCACAGATGGCACAAACAAATGTAAAAATATATTATGCTCATGGATTGGCAGAATCAACATTGTTAAACTGTCCTTACTACTTCAAGTGATTTACAGATTCAGTGCAATTCCCATCAAAATAACAATGTAATACTTCATAGACCTAGGGAAAATAATTCTATGTTCCATTTGAAACCAGAAAAGAGCCCAAATTACCAAAGTAATCTTAAGCAAAAAGAATAAATCTTGAGGCATTGCTTTATCAGACTTTAAGCTATATTACAATGCTATAATAACCATAACAGCATGGTATGGATACAAAAATAGAGACATAGACCAATGGAACAAAATAGAGAAGAGCCCAGATATAAAACCACCTACCTACAGCCAACTGATCTTTATCAAAACAGACAACAACAGAAACTGGGGAAAAGAAGGCCTATTCAATAAATGATACTGGGAAAATTGGACAGCCAGATGCAAAAGAATGAAGCCATAAGAATTACAAAGGAAAATGTAGTAAAAACTCTTCTGTTAATAGATATCGACTTAGACAAAGAATTTATAAAAAAGACCCCGATTACAATCATAACAACAAAAATTAATATACAGAATTTGATTAAACCAAAAAGCTCCTGCACAGCTAAGGAAACAATCAATAGAGCATATAGACAACCTACAGAGTGGGAGAAAACACTCACAAGCTATACATCCAATAAAGGGCTAATAACCAGAATCTACAAAGAGCTCAAGAAATCAACAAGAAAAAAACAAATGATTTATTTTTGTTCTTATATATCAAGTACAACCAGCAGGGAACTCTGCTTCATGTCATCTTCCTTTTAGACCCAAGTGGATGCAGTAAACACCCTCTTGAGAGGCCCTTCTCTTGTTGGGGCAAAGGGGAAGGAGTGCATGGCAAAGCACTTGCTGGCTCTTCAGGCTTTAACCTGGGAGGGACATATGTTACATCTCCTCAAATGTCATCGATCACACTGAGTTTGAGTGGGAAAGTTCAATCCTACCACATGTTTATCAGAGGAAAAGTACATTACTATGAAAATTCTTAGTGATTTGACTTCCTCAACAATGGAAAGAAAGGGCTCCTGTTATGCAGAGCTGTTGTATTTCAAGCTATATCCAGTATGTAAATGCGACTTGAGAGTTGTTGTTTTTGGGGTTAGAATGACTTTGTACTATGTATGGGAAGAAGGGTGGTTATGGACATTGGCTAACGACAGCGGTTGAGGGGGGCTTAAATACTGCTAGTTGTTTGGAAATAAGTATTCTCTTCTGGTTTCTCATTAAACACAATTTCAATTTGAGTTAGAGAAGTACGGCCCTAGTTAATAATAAGAGAAGGGGGTGAGTTGTCCTGGAAGATCGTAGACTGACCCACTCATTTTAAACAGCAGCAATTTATCTAATCTTATAAATTTCCTACATTTACAATCATATCATTGGCCAATAATGGCAGTTATTATTCTTACTCATTTTAGCTTTCATTTTTTTTTTTTTGCCTCCCTGAATAAAAGGAGTGGGGAAAATAGATTCTTTATGAGAGTTGACCATCCCTAAAGGAACACTTTTAACATTTCTCCTGTAAATACTGTGATTATTATTAGTATTTTTTAATACTGTTTATCCACTAAAGGAAATTCCCATCTATTCTAGATTGCTAAATGATTTTTCTTTAATTTACAAAATTTATTTTTAGAATAGTTTTAGATTCACAAATAGGAAAATTAAATGGATATTCATGTTCATGTACATGTTCATAGTTTCCTTAATTATCCTATTAATAATTTCTCTTCTGCTCCTTACTTTGGATTTAATTTGTTCTTCTTTTTCCGGTTTGGTAAGGTGGAAACTTAGATATTGATTTAAGATTCTTCAATCTTGTAGATCTTTCTTTAGCATCTTTACTAAATAAATAAATTTCCCTCTAAGCACTGATTTTGCCGCATCCCACAAAATTTGGTAAGTTTTATTTTAATTTACATTTATTTCAAAATACTTATTTTTTAACCCAAGTGTTGCTGAGAAGTATATTGTATAATATTCAAGCAATTGAGGATTTTCCAGCTATCTTTCTGCTGTTAATTTCCAGTTTAATTTCATTATGGTCTAAGAGTAGATTGTTTGTGGTTTTTATAATCTTTAATTTTTTGAGCTGTCTTTTGTGCCCCACTATGTGGTCTATTGTAGTGTGTTCTATGTTAACTTGAGAATAATGTATAATCTTCTGTTTTTGGATGAAATAGTTTATAGATGTCAACCATAACCAGTCGCTGATAGTGATGTTGAGTTCAGGTACATCTGTACTGATTTTCTGCCTGCTGGATCTGTCGATTTTTGGTAGAGGTGTGTTGAAGTCTCCAGGTATAATGGTGGATTCATCTATTTCTTATTAAAGTTCTATAAATTTTTGTCTCATGTATTTTGATGCTCTGTTTTCAGGCATATGCAACATTAAGGATTGTTACATCTTCTTGGAGATATTTACCCTTTATTATTATATAATGTTCCTCTTTATCCCTGATAAATACTATCCTTTGCTGTACAGTCTTCTCCATCTGAAATTAATATAGCTACTCCCACTTTCTTTTTGTAGGTATTAGCATGGCATATCTTTCTTTATCCATTATTTGCAATCCATATGTGTCTTTATATATGAAGTTTCCTATAGACAACATATAATTGAATCTTGTTTTTTAATCCACTCTGTCTTGTGATTAATATAGTTAGACCATTGATGTTTGAAATGATTACTGATATGTTAGAATTACACC
>CAUYSK010027559.1:0-14661 GCA_963575035.1 Avahi laniger | reverse complement strand
GGAGGTTGCAGGACTACAAGCTGCTTTGGTGAGTGGGTGAGTGGATGGTAACTGAATGTGAAGGCCTAGGACATTCCTTTATACCATTGTCGACTTTATAAACATTGTACAATTAGGTTACACTAAATTTATACATTTTTTTCTTTCTTCAATAATAAATTAATTTTAGCTTATTATAATTTTTTACTTTATAAACTTTTTAATTTTTTTAACATTTTGATTCTTGTAAAAATACTTCCTTTAAAACCCATTATATAGCTGTACAAAAATACTTTCTTTATATCCTTGTTCTATAAGCTATTTTCTATTTTTAAAGTTTTATTTTTATTTTTAATTTTTTTACTTTTTAAATTTTTTTTAGATTTAAATCAACTTTATTATGTTTTTACTTTTTTTTATTTCAGCATATTATGGGGGTACAGATGTTTAGGTTACATATGTTGCACTTGTCCCCCCTCCCCCCCTAAGTCTGAGTTTCAAATATGTCCATCCTTCAGGTGGTGTGCATTGCACTCTTTGTGTATGCATATACCCGTCCCCTCCTCCCTCCTCCCCTCTCCCCTTTGCCCAACATCCAATAGATGTTATTCTTATATGTGCACTTATGTGTTGATCAGTTAATACCAATTTGATGGTGAGTACATGTGGTGTTTGTCTTTTCATTCTTGGAATACCTCATTTAGTAGAATGCGCTCCAGCTCTATCCAGGAGTATACAAGAGGAGCTATATCACCACTGTTTCTTAAAGCTGAATAGTACTGCATGGTATACATATACAACATTTTATTAATCCACTCATGTATTGATGTACATGGATTGTTTCCATATCTTTGCAATTGTGAATTGTGCTGCTATAAACATTCGGATACAGGTGTCTTTCTTATATAGCATCATTTGCTCTTTTGGGTAGATGCCCAGTAATGGGATTGCTGGATGGAATGGTACTTCTACTTGTATCTCTTTAAGGTATCTCCATATTGCTTTCCACAGAGGTTGCACTCGTTTGCAGTCCCATCAACAGTGCATGAGTGTTCCTATCTCTCCGCATCCACGCCAACATTTATTGTTTTGGGACTTTTTGATAAAGACCAGTCTCACTGGAGATAAGTAATATCTCATTGTGGTTTTAATTTGCATTTCCCTGATGATTAGAGAAGACCCCAAAGGCAATCATAGCAACAACCAAAATAAATAAATGGGACCTGATCAAATTAAAAAACTTCTGCACAGCCAAAAAACTGTCACAAGAGCAAACAGCCAACCTACAGAATGGGAGAAAATTTTTGCATGTTACAAATCCAATAAAGGGCTGATAACTAGAATCTATTTAGAACTTGGGAAAATCAACAAGAAAAAATCAATGACCCTATCAAAAAGTGGGCAAAGGACACGAACAGAAACTTTTCAAAAGAAGACAGAATAATGGCCTAAATTTTTTTGTTAAATGCTAAAACACAAACACACACATTAGCCTAGGCCTACACAGGGTCAGGATCATAAGTATCATTGTCTTCCATCTCTACATCTTGTCCTACTGGAAGGTCTTCAGGAGCAATAACACACATGGAGCTGTCATTTCCTATGGCGGCAATGCCTTCTTCTAGAATATCTCCTGAAGGCTGTTCTACAGTAGGAGTACACTTAAAATAATGATTAAAAAGTATAGTAAATGTATAAACCTGTAGCATAGTTGTTTATTATCAAGTATTATGAACTGTACATAATTGTATGTGCTACACTTTTACACAACTGGCAACACAGTAGGTTTGTTTACTAATGTTACTAATGTGAGTAATGTGTTATGATATTATAAAGGCCACGATGTCACTAAGCAACAGCATTTATTCAGCTCCATTATACTCTTATGGGACTTTTGTATCTATAGTCCTTTGCTGACTGAAATGTTATCATGTGGCTCATGATTGTGAGTAGGCAACGCTTTCTCTGTATTTTCAATTTCTAATTGCTTGGTCAAATAGATGCTTTACAGTCCTCTCCCTGCTTGATTTTATGAACATTTTATTCTGATAACCCTCATTTTCCTTACAAAATTATTTTTCTAGTGGTTTTTGTAACATCGATTCCAAGGTACTATTTTTTTTTTACCGTTTGTCCTGTGCAGATGTTATTCCTCTCACAAAACAGCACAGAAATAAGTATCTCAATTAATGCAATATGTATTTATTTTATTAATACACTATATCACTCACCAGAGGTCAATATCTTTTTTTTAACCCAGACATTATCGATTAAGACATTCAGTAAACATTGAAGAGGAGCAGGGGGCTGATAGGAATTTCTATATCCAACAAACACATGCTAGAGGAAGTGAATACAAAATAAAAACCCATTCCCATTTTAACAAATGATATGTTTTTTCACATTCTATTCTGAACAGAAAAGGCCTTTGGGGAGTTGAGCTATAATAGTAACAGTGGTATTATAGCCATAAAACTCAAAGAAGTTTCTCCTATATGATGAATAAAAATAAATCAAGGCTTGTCAAGTCGTGTCGGGTACATATCATATGTTTGACTTAAGAGAAAATACAGGAACACACATTTGCAGAACTATTATGGAGAGCTACAAAAGTGAGTGCTAAAAAAATCAATATTCATTAGTTCAAAGAACAGATGGGTCAAATATAAGTTGAGTATATCAAGGAATCCTTCAAATAAGTATGAGAATGGAATTCAAATCCTGAGAAATGGGTAGATTTTTGAAAAATTGATCTTGAAAGGGAATATGGAGAAGGGAACTGAACACAATGAATTAAGACTCATATCCAATAAAGCATATATTATTTTAGGAAGCAATAACAGAGTTAATAAGAACATAGAAAGAAAATTCAAAAACTTTCAGTTCTTGTCTCCATGACAGTGATCGTGCTAGAGGATGTATTACTGTTTAAAATATTTGCTATTCCTTCCTGAATGTGGATCATACTTCCCAATCCTGTTGACATCATTCTTTGACATGTGACTTATGGTATGTATTTATCTCTTTGATCTCAGAGTGGGTCATGTGAATTAACTTGGTGAATGGTTTGTGAACTAAAGTACATACACAATTTCCAACTTAAAGCTTAAGCACTAGTTTGGCTTTACCATGTTTCTTTTACAGCTTTTCTAAGAGACTAGAACGATCTCAGATATAGGCTGTTTTGTCATGTCATTGTGATGGCATGGAGCAGAGTCACAGCTGACTCACAGTGGACATAAAATATAAAAAAGCCTTTGTGGTTGTAAACCACTGAATTTTGGGATTGTGTGTTAACCTAAATTGATAGAAATTTGTCAAGGAATTCTTTAAGAGAGAAGAGGCTTGTGAGTGAGAGCTTGAGGCATACACAGCATTTTCACAAATAGAAATTATAAGATCATGTGAATAACATGAAAAAATGGCAAATGGATGAGTAAATAGAGTTTGATAGAGACCAACAACTTTTTTTTCCTCAAAATCCTTGAATTGTTTTCCTCTGTTTAGAAATGAAGTTTTTAGCTGAAAATTCTACTTCAAAAAGAGTGATCCATTTTAATTATATTCATCCCTATCCAAGTTTTTGATAACCTTTGAATTTGGTTAAAAAGTAATATAACCAATAATTTTCACAATTATTCTAAAATTTGAGGAACATGATGAAAAGTTTGAAAGTTGCTTACTAAAGATGAGTCATACAAGTGATAACAAAGTTTTTAGCCAGATGATTAGAACAGATGACAATTATTTGAGAATAGTTTTGAATGAAATTAGTCATAGTGTGAATGTAGAAAGAATTACTCCAAGTTTTGTAAGAAAAATACTAAACTTGTAATGTTAAACTTGTAAATCTTTCCAAAAACATTTTCCTTTTCTAGAATATGTTATGCAGATCATTATATAATATCATAAGGTAACATAATTTAAAATGTTTTCAATTATAGTTTCACAAAACATTTATTAAAAGTATTATATAGGTATATGAACTATAGTACCTAGAAATATTGCATTTTCAAGAATAGAATTATCTAAGATTAATGTCTAGATGGAAAATAAATCAGGGGTATTAGGGAAAATAATTGAAAGGTTAAGTTTTTTTTTCTTTTTTCTTTATTTATTTCAGAATATTATGGGGGTACAAACAATTTGGTTACGTATAATGCCTTAGCCTTGTGCAAGCCAGGGCTACAAGCATGCCCTTCCTGCATGCAGTGGGCTCCACATCCATTAATTGTGAGTTTACCCCCCAACTCCTCCCTTGCACCTGACTGGCACCCAGTGAATATTACTACCATGTGAGCACCTTAGCGTTGATCAGTTAGTACCAATTTGATGGTGAGTACATGTGGTGCTTGTTTTTCCATTCTTGTGATACCTCACTTCAAAGGTTGGGCTCAAGTTCTATTCAGGACAATACAAGAGGTGCTAGTTCACCATTGTTTTTTGTAGTTGAGTAGTATTCCACAGTATATATATGCCATATTTTATTAATCCACTCATGTATTGATGGGAACGTGGGTTGTTTACACATCTTTACACTTGTGAATTGTGTTGCCATAAACATTTGAATGCAGATGTCTTTATTATAGAATGTCAAATCTTAGCAAACTGAATCCAACAGCACATCAAAATAACATCTATTGGATGTTGGGCAGGGGGGAGGGGGGAGGAGGGAGAGGGGATGGGTATATACATACACAAAGAGTGCAATGCTCACCGCCCAAAAGATGGACATATTTGAAACTCGGACTTTGGGGGGAAGGGGGGGCAAGGGCAACGTATGTAACCTAAATATCTGTACCCCCATAATATGCTGAAATAAAAAAAAATAATAATTCATCGTGACCAGGTGGTCTTTATCCCAGAGATGTAAGGATGATTCAACATATGCAAATCTATAAATGCAAGTCACTGCATAAATAAAGCAAAAACAAAAGCCAAATGATTCTCTCAATAGATGCAGAAAAAGCATTTGACAAAATCCAGCACATTTTTATGATAAAAACTCTTAACAAAATAGGCATAGATGGGATATACCTTAAAATTATTAAAGCCATGTATGATAAACCCACAGCCAATATCATACCGAACAGGGGAAAATTGAAAGCATTCCTGCTTAGAACTGGAATCAGACAAGGTTACTCACTATCTCCACTTCTCAACATAATGCGGGAAGTTCTTGACACAGCAGTCAGGCAAGAGAGGGGAATTAAGGGTATCCACATGGGGGCAGAAGAGGTCAAACTCTCACTGTTTGCCAATGATATGATATTATATCTAGAAAATCCCAAGGATTCAACCAAGAGACTCCTGGAATTGATAAATGAATTCAGTAAAGTCTTAGGATACAAAATCAATGCTCACAAATCAGTGTCATTCATATATGCCAGTAACAGTCAAGCCGAAACTTTTCCTTCTGGAACTTCTCAGCTAAAGGTAGCCTATTCATCTTTTAAATTTTCTGAGTTTTCTCTCTTATAGTTTTAATGATATTGACAATGTCTACACAAGATTCTATATTCTCTAATAAAGGGCTAGCACTTGGATTTCAGACACCAGGTCTTCTTACTCTTGTCTTTGTCAGCATAATTAGCACTGAGTTTTACTCTTAGAGAATGTTCAGAGTGTGTGTATATATATATATTCATAAACTTAGAGGCTCTAGAGGTTAGAACTAGACAGATTTTATTCAAATTTCAGGAACAATTACTTTATAAGACAAGAAATATGAACAAGATTGGGGTGGAATTTGATTGCAGGAGTAATCAATGAAGATTTTGAATAGAAGAATAATGTAATTGACATTATTTTAGGAATATTTATTTTGAAAAGAGAAGCACTGGAGAGAGAAACTATATGGAGGCTAATGCAATAATTTAGACTGGGGGCAGCAACAACAGAAAGAAAGAAATTGATGTAAAATTGAGTAAAAAGGCAAAATTGGACTATTGAGCCCATAAATCTGGAGGATTTTTTATTCATACCAAAAGCTTAACACAGTACTGGGGGTAGGACAGTTTATGAATAAATATTTGCTAACCTAATGTATGGATAACGTAGTTTCTGTTAGACGTGAAAAAATAGAAAGAAATGATTTTAGGCATCCTACCTTGTTACTTAGAAAATAACATTTCATTAACAAAAATAAAGAATTTAGAAAGAGAAGCCTTAATTTAGGAATTAAAGTATCACAAGATTACTTAGGAAGTATCCTTGTAAAAGTCCATTGTTGATGGTTAGTAGTCAGGTGAAAGGTGGGACCAGGGCTAAGAATAAAGCAAACACTGGATGTACAGGTCTAGAACCTTACTTTCAGTATCAGGATTTACCAAGTACTTGCGTGATCCAGAGAAAGTCATTCAGCTTTTCTGGACTTTATTTTATTTTCTCATAAGGTGAAAGTATTGTATATAGAAGGCTTATAAAAGTTCAGTTCTATAAAGATAGCAATAAGAAGTGAGGCTTGATAATTTTTAGGGGTTATTGGAAGGGCATACACATTGCAAATGCTTTATGAGCGTTAGGCTATTATCACCTATTCCCTTTGAAATACTGAGAGCCAAACTCATTTTAAGAATTTTTCAATGAATTTAATTTTTAGATCTATAGAACATTTAACAGAATTAGAGTAACCAGGACAGTATACTAAGAGAAAGTTCTAGTTTTTCAGGATTTGGTAAAAATTCTAGCTGTAAGTTTCACAATTTCCTAGATTTCCTTAAATATTACCTTAAAATTAGTCATTCTAGATTAAAAGTTCTATTTGAACATAAGTAAAAACCATGATCCTTGAGTAATAGATAAGTTGAAAAATCATCATTTGAAATAGCATAACAGAATTCATAACTTTCAATAATTCCTGAATTATTGAACTCAGATATTTTCTTAAAGTAATAAATATAATTATTTAAAGACCCTTATTGTTTGTTGTATAGATCAACATTTTCTCTGCAGTAAAATATGGCATTTTCTTTTTTTCTTTGGGCTATACATAGTCACAATTTGAAGCCACATCAATCAGCAGACTTCTTACCTCTTCCTTTTTACGACCTCTCTCTTTTCAGTGTATTTTGGATAATTCATAAATTGTCAATGGCTATTTTCCTAATGTGTCAGTTTATAATCTTGATTTACATTATCAATTCCCAAATAGATCAAATATTTTTCTGGAACAGGCTTTTTTTTTTTCTGGAAAGATCATTAAACTCAGTTTCTCTGCATTTAGAAGACCCGAGAATGACTTTTCAATAGCCTTTCATGTACTAATTAAACATCATAATTTAGTAAACAACATGAAATATTCCAGTGGACAGAAAACACAAATTTAAAACATGTTACCCCATATATTTCTAAGGATCCTTATCCAGTTCATCTGACTGGTCATTATCTGTTTGGTAAAACTTCCCAAACAACTCATTAATATTTAAATAGCTATCTGAATTATAAACTTCAAATAGCAGAATCCAAATGTCATTTATGCATAATTCAAAAGAACTTTTGAGAAAACAATCTTTGGATCGCAATTGCTCTCTAATCCACCTCTTGAATTTCTACATGAGAATTCAATGCCAATGCAATTCAAATCAATTCACTCATGGCTGATGTTAAAACTTCCTTTACAAGGATCGTATGGCAGAAACAAAACTCTGAATTTAAACAAGAGGGGAATTGCAGAAGGTGAACATTGTTTTCTGTAGGAAGTTCCACAATTTTTACATTATTTGGTGTCTTTTGACATTGTAAGTATAATCAAATTCTTATTAAAGGCATATCTATGTATCATCTTAAATGGTTTAAAATACATTCTGCTCAAACTAATGAAATTCACTGTTAAAATTTAATATGATTTGTTTTCTCATTAAAACTGACTTGACTTATAAGATTAGTAAAATGCTTGGGCAATCATTGACCCCAAAATAACTAGAGAAAGAAAATTATCATATGTCAGCATTGACATATCTCTGCTTCTCTCAGTCATATATTGAGCATTATTTGCTGAACAGGTTTAAAGAATGTTGGTCACAGGATGGAAATGAATTGTTTATGCATGTGTAGGCAAAACATTATCATATTGAGCTCAACGTAAGAATAAAATATTTATTTGTGATATTATCAAAATAAGTTTTTACCTGACAAAGCATAATTACTCTACAGATGGATTATGAATATAGACAAATTATATAGTCAAATTCTTTGAAATTATGGACTAAATTCCATAAATCCCAAATGGAGTCACTATGATTAATGTTACATCAATGAACACAAAATGAATAAATAATTATTCTCCACTTATTTTAAAGTATTACCTTCCATATATAATTCATATGAGTTACATTCAATTCACAGTAATGTAAAGAGCTTAGTTTAAACTGACAAAGGGCAGAAAATTCATAGTTAAAGCTGAAAGTATCTTGAAGTATTGGTCTTTATAGCACATATGGTAAAAACCATCTGTAGTATGAATCTCACATATGGTAGGATTTTGAATGAGTTTCATTTCCCTGAGGAGACGGAGAGTTCCTATGAGATAAAAGGAAGAAGGTCCCATATTATGTTTATGTGAAAAATGGCGTGTGAAATTTAAATGCATAATGCGTACCATATACCTATAAAGATTTCTGTTAACCAACAGTAAGCACTTATGAACAGAAGTTAGTAATATTATCTAACTTCAGCTGTTATTTCACAAAAACATGCCATAAAATGCAGAAATACATGGATGACTTATCATAATCTGTCACTGTGACTTGAACAACAAGTCAAACACTGGGACCTATGGAGAAAAGTAAGCACATGTTATTTAATTTAAAATGTTAAATGAACTTGGGGTATTTCTTAGCTTATAAATTTATTATGGAATACATGCTTGTGAAATTTTGAGAAAGGGTGAAATATTTGTATGCTTTAGATATTTCATGAATTGTTTTAAAATATTTAGAATCTCCACTTTGAAAATATATAATACCAAAATACTTTATGTATTATTTTCAGTATTTTAGTTATTTTAATATTTATTGTTTAGATTTTATATATGAAAATTTTAGAGAAATGTGTGAAGTTGTAATATAAGGGCTGAACATAATACAATAGAAAGCATGTGCATATATATCTATGCATGTGTATACATGTAACATTTTAGAGAAAAGATATATAAAGTAGATATTGAACATAATAATTTTCAAAGGAGCATAATGTAATCAGAATAATATTCTTATCAGTCATAAACATTAAACTAATAGAGTTTGAGAAAAATCTAGTTTAAATATTAATTAACAAGTGAATCATAGATCAAAATACCAAAATGTATAGAAGCTAACATAATTTTCTACAATACAAGACACTGGTTCAGTGAAAAAGAAAAATAATTCTAATACAAGACAGCTACCTCATTAATTTAGTAATATAAATGGGAGTAAGAATGAGTGTGAAGGTGTGGATGTATGTGTCTGTATGTGTCTATATGCTGTGTGTATGTGTTATAAAACAGGGACACATGAACACTATTAGAAGTTTCCATATTCATATCAAGAATATTGTATTGCCTCTGATTGCTATAGAAAGGGATCATTGGCAAGGTGCATTCAGCTTCTTGGTGGCCAATGCTAGCTATGTCAGTGCCCAGGTTTGCTAGATGTAGCGTTCCTTGCCCTAGGAACGAAACTTGCCTCAGGAAAGATTTTAGTTATTCCTTTGGATTCAACAAGTCCATTAATGCCATCTACTCAATGGACTATCTGACAAAATTCTCTATCTTTCTCATTTCAAACAAACCAAACAAAACAAAACAACCAAAACAGAAAAATCACTTCACTTCTTAACATAAAATGCTAAAACAAGAGCTTCAGACATCCATCAGTATAGAATGTTTGTTTTAAAATGATCTTCATCGAAATTAAGGTTATTTGGTATAACTAGAATTACCCAGTTGTTATAGATCACTTTTTATTGTATAAATTATTTCATGAAGCAGATTCCTCTGTGTGCGTGTATGTGTGTGTGTGCATGTGACGTGATGTTGGCAGGTGATAGAAAGTATGTCTTGCATCATTATTTTTGGCTCGCTGTTTATTTTGATGAAATAAAATAAATTTCCAATCTCCACTTGAGTTGGCATGTATATTTCTGTGGGAAATATTTTTTATATTCTCCTTGGTATAATATTAACTGTGGCCCAGTAAAAGTATCTTTAGACTAGAAGGCAGTAAATTTGAGTTCCAACCCACTTCCTTGTGTCACTGGGCAACTGATAGTTCTTTTTTTCTGAACCAATATTCCTTGCTGTAGCCAAATTCATTATGAGGATTGCTATTAATTGTCATAATGACCAAGATGAACTGACTAGTTTTCTTATGTCAGATTAATTTGGGAAGTGTAGGTATTGAAAATAGAAAATAATCAGATCAAACCAAAAATTTTTCCATGTGATTAATGAATACCAGGCTCATATGGTCATTACATAAGTTGAGAAATTATATTCTATTCATGCTTTATAAAAAATGAAGGAAAATATCCTTACCAGTTTACATTTTTACATTGCTGTAAGTGTTGGAGACATTTATTTGAATGTGCTATCAAGAAATGACATAAATCCACTCAGTGCATTTATTTGATTGATTGCACATCACACATTCAAATAAACATGTACAGCATGATCTCAGATTCAGATAAACACACTGCATTTATTTAAATGTCTTCACATTCATATCGGATTGAACATTCAAATGTATTTAAATCAGTCTCAGAAGTGACTCACTGATGCATTGTTAAAGGTGAACATGATTCTTATTAATTCTTGTCTGTTAGAATCTTGCAGTCTGCTCATATACCCAAGGCTGTTATATTGTAAATGCAAAGAACCACATCTACACTCAAGGTAAGTTTGGGAAGAATGTTCCATGAAGTATCTCAGTGGGACTATGCTTAAAATATGTTGTAATGCAGAGCAACACATCATTTTTTTCCAAAGAATCTAAAATCAATTTTATTAAAATTCACTTGGAGGATGTAGATTAAATATTGCAATATAGGAGTCAAATTTTGTAAAAGAATATACTTCCTCTAGATATACCTAACAAGGTTGGGTAACAGTACATTGAAGTTCTCACCTACCTCACTTCACTCATGACACTGCTACACTAATACATGCCTCAGTGGGCCCTTTCATAAAAAGAATGTATATGAGTGGATCGTAAAATAAGACAGACTAAACTAAAAAAAATGTAATGACATGCTTGATTTATTACTTTAGCTTCTAATATCTTTGGGAATTTTCAAACAGATTTCAATAGCCAGATATCATTATGGTAGATATTGAGTTGCATGTAGATTATTTGATAATCTAAAATTTTTATTTGGTCTCTTAGAATATTTAGGAAAAAAAATCTAGACTATGACCTCTTATTATAAAATAATCTTTATTGAAATACAATATTTAGTATTAACTTCTATTTTGTATCTATATATTTTGTTCTTGACTCTAATTAATGCAGTTTAGATGTACCATCTTTTTTAACTTTTTGTAAAGACTCGGTGTACTTGAAGAGTATGGACAAGTAGCTCTCTCAATGCAGTAGCTATCAGTGGGGAAAGCTCTGCCTTCTTAGGAGGTGGTATCAAATCATAGTTTTATAAATGCAATTCTAATATATCTCTGCTCTTCCCTTACCCCTCAGATAAAAATAAGATGAACTCCTTCAGGTGCTAGAGACATCAAGCATCAGCATTTATCTCAACAGGACAAGGGAAAGCTCTGAGATTCCACTAGCCAAGGTTGGCAAGAAGCCCCATATAAGTAATTTTTTCATGAAACCATTTCCTCTCCAAAGTTATATGAGTATATGAAGGATTTCAAGTGTATTTTAGGTGCTCACTCAGTGCTGCTCTTGGAGATTAATCTTCTGGTGCTAAGTTTTTCTCTGAAGCATTCTCATGGCCCAATCTCTATGCAGGCTAGTATATTTATAATGGTGGGTGAGACCAAAGGAAGCTATAAACCCTATCCTCAGTTCCACAGCAGCAGACTCTCAGTGCTCATTGATTTTTGGCATTCCCACCTGAACCCAAAACATTAGGAAATATACTCACTTTTTCTCTGATTCCTACTATTCGAATTGTACATACCTAGTACTATTAAGGGAAAAAATTCTCCTCCATCTAAAATAATAAACCTTAATTCTTCTCTATGAATGTGAATCAAAATAACTATTAACTCCCAATACTTTCTTTTTTCTTTGTGGCCTATGGATCCTGAAGGGAATAATAGGCCAAGTTTCCTTTCAAATGCGGTTGTCAGAATTAAAAAATGAAAATACAGGATGACTGGTTACATTTAAGTTTCAGATAAGCCAATATTGATTTTTTGTGGTATATCTCATGCAATATTTTAGAAATACCTATACAAAAAATTATTTGTTATCAATCTGATATTCAAATTCAACAAGGCACCTTGTATTTTATCCAAACTTTCACTTAAGGTGAAAAAGAAGAAAATTGCTTTTCTAATCATTTATTTATAATTTTACAGTAGGGAGAGTGCATACAATTAATTTTTAACCATTTAATTTTTTATAATTGATGATAAAGTTGGTTGTATAATTTGTCTCACTTCCCTCTTTGCTTTGGTGATTGCAAATACAATTCATATTCTAAGGTACCAGTGTTCCAAATTTTGCTCCCACTTTTGATTATCTTCCTCGAATTCAAAACAGTTACAAATGAAAATGGCACAACAACGTCTATTCTAGCGGTCTGGTGGAGCCACACAAAACAGAGCAAGTCATGGACTTGGAGAGTGTGAAG
This sequence comes from Avahi laniger, assembly GCA_963575035.1. Classification (NCBI taxonomy): domain Eukaryota; kingdom Metazoa; phylum Chordata; class Mammalia; order Primates; family Indriidae; genus Avahi; species Avahi laniger. The sequence goes on along the minus strand of CAUYSK010027559.1, from coordinate 1,884 downwards.
ACTCATCATGAGTCACCTTAAAAAAGTTTCACTTCAGCCATGATCAAAATTAGAGGAAAAATTCAGATGGTGATGGTTATGAGGAGAAGTCTTGGGAAAAGAAGTTTATTGATATATATACTTTGATATTTCAAGATATACTCTATTTCCTTTTCAGAAATGATAAAGAAGAAAAAAAGCCTACAATATTTATATTTCTGCAATCGAAATTCAATCATAAACAGAGTACTAACATGATGAGGCTATGTCTTACTTTTCAAATCATTTTATTATAAGATGCAGGTCCTCTCTGAATGATTCCAGGGAAGAGGAAAACATCTCTAAAAGATATTCTACATTTAACTCTATTTTTAATTTTTTTCTTTTAGATTATTTTTATTAATATTAAGCAGATAGAAACCATGTTTATAAAATAAAAGAAAGACCGGAAGAACACCAATACAACAAACACCTGTGCAGCCATCTTTCAGCTTAAGGAAAGAAAATCACCATTATCTAAGTGATGTGTATTCCTCATCAGTCTCATTCCTTTCCTTACACCCTCAGAGCTAATGATTACCTCAGTTGTGAGTTTATTATTCCTTTACCTTTCTTTACATTTAGCACTTAAATGTGTATCCCTAAAAATACATTGCTCAGTATGCTGACATTTGAATGTCATATAAATGTAATTATGTCGTAAATGTTCTTAATCAACTTCACTCAAAATTATGTCCCTAAGATTTATCTATGTTATTGTGTGTAGTTTTTCACTGTTATATATATCTTTTCATATGTGTATTTCCCATTAGCTTTTTTCTGTACACTTTGTTCTTTCTTATAAATCTTATAAATAATTTGCTAAGATCCACACAATAACCTGTTGGAAACTTTATTTTAATTATATCAAAACTATAGATCAATTGGAGGAAAACTGATACCTTTCTGAGACTGAGTCTTTCAGTCCGTAAATTTGGTATATCTATTTGCTCAGGGTTTCTTTAATGGCTTTGAAAAGTTGTATAATTTTTTTCCATTACAGATCTTACACATTTCTTAATATATTTACTCTTGAATATCTTACATTTGTTGTTGCTATTATAAATTATATCTTTTTAAATTGCATTTCCTACCTATTTCTTGCTGATATTTAGAAATGCAATTGATTTTTGTACTCTGATTTTTACATATAGCCTCTATCTTGTAATAATTTATTTGTGAATTCTTTGGGATTTTCTACATAGACAGTCATCATCTGCAAAGAATAATGGTTTTGTGTCTTCCTTTCCAATCCTTATGCCTTTTCTTTCTTCTTTTTCTTGCCTCAGTGTTCTGGTTAGAAACTCTAGTATAATATGAAGTCATTGTTATGATGGTGGGCTTTCTGGTCATTGTTTAATGTGAAATAGAATGATTTTGTTTTTTCACTATTAAGTATAATGTTTGCTAAAGTTTGTTTTTAATTTATCCATACTGCTTTTTGAACTGAGGACGTTCCTTTCTAATCTTAGTTTGCTAAAAGCTTTTATGAAGAATGTATAATATATTAAATTTTATGAAACACCTTTCTACATCCATTGATACAATTATATTTTTTTTCCTTTATTCCCTTAGTGTAATGGAATTGGCTGACATTTCTAATGTTAAATGAACATTTCTTCCTCAGCGTTTCATAGTTCTCCCTATAGAGGTGTTTTACCTCCTTGGTTAAATATATTACTTTTTTTGTTGCTATTGTGAAAGCTACTGAGTCTTTGATTTGATTTTCAGCTTGACTGCTACTGGTGTATAGAAATGCTATTGATTTGTGTTAATTGATTTTGTACCCTAAGACTTTGCTGAATTTATCAATTCCAGGAGTCTTTTGGTAGAATCTTTAAATTTTCTAGATATAAGATTATATTA
>CAUYSK010027555.1:0-10647 GCA_963575035.1 Avahi laniger | reverse complement strand
TGTGTTTTCTGTATTTTTTTAAATGTCTTGTCTTTTTTCCATTTAAAGGATTTCTTATGTATTTGGTCATTCTTAGCTGTCCATTCATATTTAAGAGTGAGGCATTAAAAAGCTGATTGGAATCTAGGCCATGTGTTAATGTGTTGTATGCCTTTGCTCTAGTTTAGGAGTTGAGAGTATGGAGGACGACATATTCCTTTGCTCAGGGGCAGGTAGTCAGTGCCTAGCGGTGTTGGTCCCAGCAATTGGATGGAGGAGTCTGGGCTGCTACAGCTCTAGAGAGCTGCCCCAGGGAGAGGAGTCACCCCCGAACTCAGGCAGCTCTCTGGAAGCAGTCAGGACCACCCGCCAGAGAAAGTACATAAGCATCATTACTTCCCTTCCCATGCCTATCATGTGTGCATGTATGTCATACATGTATGAAGATGTGGCTGTGATCATTAAATGGAATTGACTGATTAGCTTTTCAGTTATTTTATTTAAAAGATAAAAAGCATGAGACTTATGGAGTTTCTTTGAGTCTGATTAAAATGGATGTGTTTGGGTATCTCATGTTATTTAACAGTGAATTTCTAAGCTGAGATTTTAAATATCTAAAACATGCCCATTAAAATTCATACTTATTCAGGTTTGTGCTTTTGGGAATGTTTGATTTTTGTTGCCTAGCGAAGGTGTCTATTTTGATAATGAGGGTGTATGAAGCCTAAGCTCCATCCCAGACACGATAGCAAGGCAGTTTTCCACCCTAGAGTTGTAGACTGGGTGCTGTTCAAACACACATCAACGTATTACTCTTTTAAAAAGCATTCTTAAATTTTGTTGGAAATATAAGCATTTTTTACTCTCTTTCTTCAAGCTTTGGTGAAATGTTGGAGGTTTACTATAAGTTAACTAAAGCGATATTTTTCATTTATCTCAGTTGTACAGAAAACCAATCATTCTAACCAGCATATATCATTTATTTTGCTTCCATGTTTCTAGGCCAGTTTGGTTTCTAACTACATCGTATATTTTTTCCTTTTATTTATTTTATTTACTTCCTCTTACCTATTTATCTTCATTTCCTTATCTCCTCTTATTAGAGATAAAGATTTTCCAAGCATGGTGATCCAGAAAACCTTGTTCATTACACTGCGCAACTAATGAAAATGCAGAGACTCTTACAGCAGGCCCTGGGATATGAAAGTGTATTCCTTTCCATTTAGTTGGAGGTTTCTGCACTCACCTGGGCTGTTGATTTATTAGCTTTGTGGTTGTTACAACATTTTTTTGCTTGGGCTGTATCATCACGTTAAATATGTAGCTTTATCCTTCTAGGTATCTAGTTCATTTGACAGAATAAAGATTATCAGCTTCTGATGAAAGCTAAAGGAAATTCACCTTCTGGAAAAAAAGGAATTTAAAGGAGCCCTGTGTATAGTGACCTGACTCAGGCTTTTAAGCTGTAGGCGATCCTCACTTTATCCCCATGATGTTAGAATGATTTCTTTCTTCCTCCCAGCAAACACTCCCTGAGGCTTATCGCTGCAGTCGTGCAGAGAAGTGAGGGTTATGTGCTGCCTCCACCTCTGTCGTGAATGTTCAAAGTCCATCCTGTGGGCCTAAGGCCACAGAGGAGAGTCAAGAGCAAACAACTCAAGCATGCCTACTGCTTTGAAACAAACCCACCTGGGGATGCTGGGGGGAACAGGGCCTGGCAGAGGAGCTTGAGAAAGTGTGCACGCTGCCCTCTCAGATTGCACCGCCCAGGTCACCCACCAGGAATCAGCTTCCCTTCCCACCTGCCCAGGTGTATTTTGGGATTCTCCTGAGGCCTAGGTCCAGCCTGTCAGCATTGCAGAGGAGAACACAGCCAGGGGATTAGTGGGAGGAAGGATAGGAGGGGAGAAGCTTTTTGGGAATATTTACGTAAAGCGTTTGTGGTTAGAAATGAGGAAGAGAAAAAATCAATAAAACAGCAGAGTCAGGCAGGTGAATGAATAGGAGATACGCTAGAAGAGTGGGTCCAACCTCAATTGCCTTCAGGTGCCAGGCAGGTAGCAGCAGCTACAAACAGGTGTGAGTTAATAAGCAGACGCTGTGGAGGGGAGAAGTGCGTGTCCTGCAAACATACATTTGAATTCTATTTTTTAAAAAACTGTTGCCTATTTCTTTGACAACAACAAAAACCTTATCTGATTCAGCTCTTGGGGTGCCAGCTGAAATGCCTGTATGTAATACATTTCCTTTTCTGAATTTCAAAAACCGTTTGCTTTTATCTAGATTTGGAGTACACATCTCTCTTTTCAGTCTCCTATTAATAAACACAAGCACATAACACTGTTATCGGAGCAGTTTGGATCTTATCTAGTGTTTTGTAGATAGCGTATTAATCTTCAATATGTTGGCTTTTCTCAGCTGTCTCATGAAGTAATGGCAGAGAACTTATCACCAACTCTTGATGGTCAAAGACCGTGTTCTTGCTGCCTTTTGAAACTGCCAGTCTTTTAAACTAGATGAAAAAATTTCCTTCCTTCACCAGAACAGATAAGTCTCAGTTTTTCTGGTAAGCAGACAGGGATTGCAAAGATAATTGAAAGCCAAAGATAATCCCCATGCCTCATTTTAGGTAGATATTATTTTGCCCTCTTTCCTCATGACATCCTTTTATAGAGCAAGCGGTGTTTGACAGATTTGAGTTTGACAGCCCTTCCCCACGGGGGGAATAACAAAGTGGATACATCTTAAGGAAGTGGGTAGCTGGGGGGGTCCAAAGAGGACGTGCAACTCCAGCGTCACCTACCCACCCGCACCCAGCCCTGGAAGGACGCCAGGCGGCCAGCTTGAGTCCTTGTAAAACAGTCTACATGCACGGACGCACGAATTCACAAATTGCAAGAGGCAAAAATGTCATTTCCTCCAATCCCTTGATTGAAATTTCTGTCTTTTTCTTGCCATTATGTGGTGCTTAGTATTTCTGTTTAACAGCACAGTTGATTACACCCGGCCTTGCTTTTATCACCGTAGTTATTAGCTGTGTGTACATTATATCCTTTTCTCTTGTAAGTTCTCTGAGGATTAGTACCCCTCTCCTTTATTTATCTTTTATTTCCTATTATTCTGTGCACTGTTGTTTATCATCCGATGCGCAATAAATCAGAGCCCAGTTGAGTACCGTGTCCATGGCACCTTCTTTTTCTCACCTTCCACACTCCGGGGGGCCGTGTTCCAGGGAGGCTGCAATCTGTGCAGGGGAGGGGCACTAGACTGGGGGACGAGGAGCCCAGCCCTACCCTGCTGTGACGAGGCCTACCGGTGGGACTTTGAGTAAGTCACACACCTGCTCACGGCTGCAGTTTCCTCATTTATAAAATGAGGAGGCTGCACTAATTAATGTCTTAGTTCCTTCCCACTTCTAACACTCAGTGATTCTGTGACTAATGTACTCTTAGCAAGGCATCACCCAGAGAGCTAAATAAATTAGGAAAGACTCAGTGATGCCACCATACTAATTCATTCGACAAATATTTATTGAATGCCTACAAAGTGCAGGGTACTATTCTGGTCACTGGGACCCACGGTGGGCAGGACTTTTGCCAGTGTTATCCTATGGAGCTTTCTTTCTGCTGGGAGAGGAAGACAATGAACCAATAAGAAAACAACATAAAATAGCTGGTAAAGGCTGTGGAAGAAATGACAAGGGGCTGTGGCTGAGGTTAGAGGAGGAGCATCCAGGAAAGCCCCTCCGAGGAGGGCACAGCTAGGCTGAGACCTGAACTGTAAGAAGGGCCCAGCGTGTGGAGAGTCAGGCATGGAGCGTGCAAAGCTGTGTGGACGGCAGGCTAAGGCTCGGGGCAGGACGGTGTCCATGTGGGAGCCCTGTGGCTAGAGATGAGAGCGAGGGAGGTTTCACAGGGCCACTCGGGCCAGGGCGAGGCCACCATTATAGGGTTTATGGCCTGGAAATAACTTGATCTGATCAATATGTCAAGATAATCCCCTGGCTGCCATGTGGAGGAAGAAAGGCTCTCTAGAGAAGCAAGAGTGGAAGCTGGGAGTCCTGGTGGGAGATTCGCTTAAGGCTTCCATGGAGGGTACACCATGCATGGCATCCTCTTCCTCCATAGAAAGGAATGAACCTGCCATCAGACGCACAGTGCTAGGAGAAAGAAGTGAGACCCAAAGGCTACACATTGTACAGTTACACTTGAGTGATATTCTGGCAAAGGCAAAGCTGTAGGAACAGAAACCAGACCACTGGTTGCCATGGGCTGAAGTTTGGGGAATGTTTGGAGCTCATGGAACTATTCTAATATCTGTATCTTGGCCAAGGGGTGGTGGTCACAAGACTATAAGCATTTGTCAAAACTTGTAGAACTGTACAGTAGAAATGGTGAATTTTACTACATGTAAATTATACTTTAATAAAAAATGGTAAAAAAATGCTGAGTAAGAAAAAATTGTTCCAATATGCATGAAAAATGCTCAGGTCATTCTAATTAGGAAGAATTTGTCGGGGGCTGGAATGTAGCGGAAAGTGGGGAAATCCAGGGATAGAATGAAGATTGGCACTTTTTTTCCTTGAGGGCAGTGTATATCGATTTAGCAAATAATTACAGGGCAGCCACTCTGTGCCAGGCCCTGACATACAGTCTAGGCACTAGAGAAGCACCTGCAAACCAAACACAATCCCCTCCTGGAGCTTAGAGTTCTGTATTAACATGCAGATGTGCATGCCCATGAACACAGGGATTCTGCCTTTAGGAATATGTCTGAAGGGAAGAAAGGAGGCCATAAAGTTGTAATTTATCCGTCTTCTGTGAAAAATTGTTTTCACAAAATAATGCAAAAACTGAAAGCGACCTAAAGTCTGACAATAGAGAATCAGTGAGTAAATTATGGTACAAGTGATCATTAAAAATGATAAAGTGTTTACTACATATATTTACATGAGAAGAAACCCAGGACATGCAAAATGAAAAATTTGGGTTATAGAATTCATTCCCTGAGTGTGAAAACAAAAAGTCTAAGATCTACTGCACATCCAATTCTATTTATTAGGGTAAGGTTAGGGAATTTCGGTATATTTTTACTGTTTACAAAATATATAATGAAAATTCATATCTTTTATAATTGACAGCATAAGTATTTCTATTTTGGAAAATAGAAATATCCAAGACAAAAACGAAACAAAATGAATTGAAGCAATAGGCAAGAAATGAACACCCTGTATTTTCTGGGTGAAATTCTGTCCTGGAAAGATTTGGTTTTTTTAAAAGGGAAAATGAATTCTTTTTGTTAGCAAATGTGAACGAAGCTTCCTTTGTAGAAACATGCAATATTTTTATTGGGGAGATTTTAAATATCAGTGAATATAATATTTTGCTTAAATATCAGACTGGCGTCAACTATGAAAAACCAAGTTACTTCCTTGCTCGTCTTTTATGAAGGAGACAATGGCAGCGTTTCATGTATGTATGTGTTCTTCTTTACTCTTTCTATGCAAGGTAAAATAAAAATGAAATAGCCTCTGCTGCCACAAAAAATATTCCGAACACAGACCTGTTTACATATTAGAATAAAATGTGATGTGCTGTCCCCGTTATACACATAAGACACAGAGACCAGAGCAGGCTCCAGAGAGCTGTTACGTTTTATGCTATTTGGCAGCTTTCACAGAATTTAGCACCACAGATAGCTACAGAGTCCCTGAATATATATCTTAACATCCCCCAACCAACAATTTGATTTTTAACCATACTGTAGTGAAACTGAACCTGTAAAGTCCATTTAGCCTGGAGAACCTCCAGTTTTAGACTGTCTATAATTGTGCCTGTCAAGAATAGTCATTCACGACATCATGGAATAAGAACAAGAGCCTGAATATGTTCCTCAGCAATTACAGTTGCAAAAAGCAGAGGAATTATGACCATGAAACTTTCTAAAGCAGATGAATAAATTGACTTGTATATAAATATTTGCATGTAACACATATAAACTTATCTTATTAAATGTGGTGAGACGTTATAGACTCTAAATATATGCTCAGTAGAGGTGCCAACTAAAGTTTGAAAGCTAGCATTTTGACGTTTTTTGCATTGTTGTTACACTTACTATTGAATTTTGGGTTCATATCCCGTACATTTTTCAGTATCCTGAAGTTTTTCTGAAGGATAATTTATCGCATGGCAAGAGCTGTGGTTGGAGCTTCTTTGGCAAACAAGTTTGATTAAGTCAGATAAAATTGCATTTGCATTCAGAGGCACAGTGTTTGAATGTATAGATGAAAATTCACAAGTGACAAAGCATCACACAGCAGCCCTGGTGGCTAAGGAAAGCGGTACGACCGTACTTCTCAACCTTTAAAACCCATGCCTCCTTTTAATAACTTAAAAATCTCCAAGCTTCCTTGAGTTTATTTTCAAAATAATTTATCACAACAAATATAAATCGAACAATGATGATCAGAATGCACTTTTCCATATATGCTCACCTGGGTATTCAGATACAGCCCCCACGTGAGGGGGCCTCATCAGTTACTCAGTTGGAAAGGGTGGCTTTACAATTTTCAGCTTAAAATATTGAAAAAAATCATAGAGCCCATGCTGTATTGAACATTTTGCCTTTCTCAGCTCAAATTGAAAGGAGATTACTTCATCTGAAGTGCCCAGAAGGTGCAAAATGCTGTCCCAGAAACCACATAAGAGAAGTATCTGACCTGTTAACCTTCAAGCTAGTGAGCTTATAGTTTCATAAAGGGAATAAGACATACATAACTGTAATAACAAGACAGACTTAACTGTAGTAAAATAAGATGTACGTAGCTTATGATAAACATAGTGTCACAGCACCAGAAGGAAAGAGCTGCAGATTCAGGACTTGGAAAGACAATATTGGGCTCCTCCTCCATCTTTCTGGGGGGTAAGGGAGGAGAGAATTAGGAACAGCTTCATGGAGGAGGTGACCTCTGAGCTGGACTCTGACATTTAAAGGTAGAGCTATTGGGTGGGGAGGATGATCTTACTGGGAAGGCGTATTTAAAATAGAAGAGTAAAGGGGATTAAGCCAAGAAAAATACATGGGCCCAGCACTCGCCAGACCTTGACTATAAAGCTGAGAAGTTTGGCTGTAGCCTGTCATTCAGCCAGGTAACTCAGGGCGATGTTAGTATGTGGCACGGTGGTGGATCCGTGGAGTTTATCTGAGAATGCCTTTCCCCTTGTATTGCACAGAAGAAACATGAGTAACTGAAAATTGAGTCTTGAAATGGGTGAAGAAATATATGTGAATATCTAGATGCTATCAACCCACTTAGTGATTCAGAAAGAAGTTCTAGATGAGGTGTTCAAACCGTTATCGAAGATTGAGAGCTCTGGAGAGCTGAAGATGTGCCTAATTATTAAAGATGTGCAGAAACAATTTTGTTTTTGAATGAGGAGAGGGTGTGGTACTCCACCCCCATGCCAGTGACCTTCATGCTGAGCCCATGTTGGGTTTTTTAAAGCTCTGGCCATTGGTGAGTTATGAGTACTGAGAAAAATAAAGAGTAGTCTTTATGCAGTTGTGGTTATTATGTAGAACAGGTCATGGTAGGTCAACTTCATTTTCTTGTGTTTCTTTACTTTCATTTACTTTACTTTTTTTTTTGAATGAAAAGTGATGTTATAATTATTAACATTTCAGCAACATGGTTGACAAGATTCTTCTCTTATGATGCTCTTGTGGACAAGATGGGGACATACATGGTGGCTGCAGGGACAGGTGGGCAGATAAGTGCCAAAGGAGTGCCTATCAGATGAGGACTGTTGTGAAAGCATCTGAGATCACATCCCTGTGGCACCAGAGGAGGCTGCTTTGTTCCAATATCACTGGTACCAGTGAAATGAATGATAATGTGGAAAGCATTCTCACCTCTTCAAAGATGGTATGGAAACAAGAGTGGATTGCAAATATTTTGGATGAAAAATTAAGGGTAGGCCCCCAAAGTTTTAAAACAGGGTAGAAAAATACAGTGAGACCAGCAAGATGAAGTTTGAGAAGTTATATATTTATGGTCTTACCCACGGGTGCTAAATCCAGGAACAAATGTCTTGGATTGAGTCAGTGTAGTTTAGGATAACTTATATGATAATTTGGCATTTTAATTAATGATGTGAAATTAGCAGGGTGATTTATATGCCCCTGAAGAGGTCACTCTCAGAGTGTGTGGTTAGAAGTATAACTAAGAGAATGGAAGTCTTGCTTCCATGTGACTCTGGCTGATGCAATTTGAACCGAGTATTGTGTGTAACTCTGAGCACCCTGTTCAGGAGGGACTGCAGGTTCCCTGGTGTGTGCGTTTAGGGGAGAGCTGCTTGAATGGTGGGAGTTTTCAAAGACTTCTCCTACAGTTGGAAGAATCTGAATTCCTTGACAAGGAGAAGAATAGGTTTGGGGAGGAAGGAAGGATATAGCTCTTTAAAAATACCCAAAGTGTTGCCCAGTGGAAAAAGGATGGCACGGTTCTGCTCTACAGAGGTAGAACTTGCCAACAGTGGCCCTGCGCAGATGCCAAGGGCTGCTAGAGAGTTGGCAAATTTCCTGGCACCAGGGGAAACCACTTGGAAGACTTTTAAGCATTAGGTAGGTTATAAGCCTAGAAGATCTTTAAATTCCTTTCAAACCTAGTATTTAACTAATGAATTTTTTTTTCAAGATAAAATACCATTTACCTCTAGGCCATTGTTCATAACTTTTTTATAATTGTGAATCTGAAGCACATGAAAGTTGCATGCCTCACCCTGGGAAGGTGTACCTCGACTGGGGGTTGGCACAGTTGGTTGACTTATTTGCATATTTTGTCTAATCACACACAGTCCTATACTATGAGTTTGAACTTTTATGATCATGTATTATATTTGGGAAAAATGTTTGTCTTAATAGAGGACCTTGGATTGAAATTTGGTTCAAGAAAAATCTTTCTATCTTCTGGCAGGATGATGGAGCTGGTGGGGGGCAGGGAGGCGCGAAGCCATGGAAGGAGGAAGGAAACAGGAAACATTACCTTTTGTGCGAATTTTGCCCTACGTAATTGAAGCCATTTTAAAATTTGCTTTTCCTGTCTCATGTGAACTTTCTCTCCTTTTTTGGTTTCTGGTTTTGCTTTTCTATTCTTGTTCTTACAATGGTGCCTTTTCCTTTTGTTCTTCCTGAATGGTCTGCATGGATTGCATCCATGGGCAGCTGTTCTTTTATACAGCTGTTACTTTCTACCTCTGTCCCTTCTCTGTGACTTCTTAGCTATTGCCCTTGGGAATGATCCCTTCTCTGCTTTCATTTACTTACCTGGAGGAGAAAAAAAAAATCCAGGGAATGTGAAGACCTATCTCAGGAGGCCTGCTACAAATGTTAAGTAGCTTAACTTAAGTTAAAATTAGAGATTAATAATTATATAATTATAATTTAAAATTAAATTCTACAAATTTGTGTAGCTGTTGAAAATAACACCTGGCCCCTAGGAGGTTCTAACTTTCTATCCTCTTAGCAACTGAGCACCAGTGATTGTTAAGTGACAAAGATAAAGAACGTCTATGACGTAATTCTTTAAAAATTAGAATATGATTCTTTCTAGCAAGACACTGATTTTACCTCTGTCACTTTCTGGCAGTCAGGTTGTGGGTTGTGGCTTATGATGCTCTGTTTTTGCTCATCTCTTCTGAGCAGTTTCTCTCTCCCAGCCTTGACAGTTCAAACCAAAGAGGGCTCTTGGCTCTGTGTTTATATTTCTGCCCACAGAGAATTGGAGGCACTTCCCTTCTGTGGATGGCCCATACATGTGGAATTTCTTGCTCTTCTTGGCTTTCTGGGATACCTGTTTCCAGCCCAGAGAGCACAGCATTCTTTTACAGGGCTGTCTTATTGATTTGCGTACATGCTTTTTGTATTTGTGCTCAGAAGACATGTGTATCTTTAAGGGAAACACTTCTAAAATTGAATAAAGAAAGAAATGCGGGTTAGTTGAGAATCCCCTCTGAGTCAGGAATACACGGGGATCAGGGTATCAGCACCTTCGTTTAGTGCTAGATTGGGGTCAGGCTGTACCAGGGGGTGCCGCTAGCTTACTGAGGACAGGGCTGGGAGCAGAAAATGGAGAAGGAAAAAAGGAATGAGGGAGTGGGGAGGATGAGGCCACTGAGTCGTGGAAAGAGCAGAAGAGCAGTGTGGAAGGGAAGGGAAAGGAATACACACGTGCACGGCTGTGTGTATTTTCCCCACGATCGTACATGGGAAGGAAATGGAATGACCTAGACCAGGATGTTAATGTGTCTTAGGGTATGGGGGAGAGGGCTTACGGGAAATGACCTTATTTACGTAAAAAAATACATGCTTGTATATAGATGCAAAAGAAATGAAAAGAGAGCTCTGGGAACCGAGTGTTGAGGATGCCCACGAGGGGTTACTGAGTAAAAAGCTAAGTTGGCAAGGTGGGGGCTGTGATGAGGAGAGCTCGCCAGTAGCTGCAAGATCTTTCAGTTGGGGTTGGGGGATGGGTCCTCGGATGTTTGTTGTATTATTTTGCTTTATAACTTGTAAAAATTCTTTTTAATGTATGCAATGACATATTAAACAATGATGAAGGGAAAGCAGTTGGGTTGCCATATTGCCCTATGAGCTGTTTTCAGTCAAAAC